>JBBMJZ010374227.1:0-16852 GCA_037833815.1 Zingiber zerumbet
AATAAAAATTATAATTAAAAATTGATCAATAATATATTTGACACTTTTATTTTTCTAAATCCTAAGATAAAGTTAGACAGAAAAAATCAAATTCTAATCGAGTCGGAGAATTTATGCACCGAGGAGAGAAAAAATGGAAGTATCGGAGACTTTGTGTACTGGGAAAAGAAGTCGACGTAGAGAGTTGTTAGGTTTGTAAAATTCTATGGAGGCTAAGATGGAGATTAATGAAAATATAGAAAGATATTTTAGAGAAGAAAATTATTAAAATAAGATCTTTTTTTAAAAAAGTATGGTCTCTCTTATTTTTTTAAAAACAGCTTATAAGCTATCAAACAACTTATTTTTCAAAAAAATTTACCAAACACATTTAAACTGTTTTGGAACTTATAAGCAAAGTTAAACACCCTCTAAATGTGCAATTAATATATAAAATAGGAAACTAGTAATAAGGTAAGTAGGATAGAATTTAATTAAAGCATGTTTTCAAATTTAAAAATTTAGATGGAAATTTTAAAATCATCTATTTTTTAGCAATTCAATTCAATATTCAAATTGATTTTAAGAATAAAATCAAATTACAAATTTTTGTTTGCAAGTAAAATTGCTCTAAATATGCTAATGCCGAATTAGGGGGAGACCAACACTTCTATTCAAGCAAAATAATATTAATTCAAAATTTTGATTTGATTTTGGAAGTTCTATTTTTTTTTTAAAAAAAAAAAATATCAATTATTTCGATTAAATCAGTTTGATTTCCACTTTTAAATTTTGAAAACTCATTAAGCTGATAAAATTTATTTTTATTAAATAATAAAAAAAATATTAAGATTTCTTAATTTTTTTATTGCATTGAATAAGTTTTAGTATATATTTTTTTAAAAAAAAATTAATTCAAATTGATCAATTTTATCTAATTCAATTTGCTAGATTTTAATGATAATATTTGATGGATTTGATTAGTTTAAAAAATTAATTTATTCGATTTTAGATAATTCAATCTGTTTATGTCAAAAAAATAATAATAAAATAAAATCACATAAATTTTAAAATGAAAAATTTTCTATTTGACATAATGAAATATTGGATTTTTTTTATTAAACCAAAAATAAAATAAAAATAGAAACAACATTCAGTAAATTTGGAAGACAAGATATGATTTGATAAATTACCAAATTCTAGATAACTTCGTCCATATTTTACAGTTCCTTCCTAAGATTTATATTCCTTCGTCCAGCTTAATTATTTGCCGTATCGAAAACATGATTATTAATTTAATTTTAATTTAATTTCCAGCTATATATTATATCTTAATTGCGATGAGAACGGGGGAGATATCGAAGCAGAACGAGTCGGAATTCAAGAAATTCTTAGGCAACTGCTTCGCGTCGCGTCGCATCCTCCATCAATCCCGTCCTAGCCTCCAAACAACTACTTATTTATAGTAACTTCGAAATTCCGATCGACGACGGACGGATCCAGCGATGAGCAGAAGCAGCAACAACAGCAGCAGAAAGCGAGGACGAGATCATCAGGAGGTCGATCAGAATGATAGACCAGAAGCATTTGCGCCGGCGGTGCCGGAGAAGAGGGGCGCCGCTTTAGAGGTCAGCGCAGTTCTCCGGCCAGTGGGGATTTTTGAGTTCCCGTGGCAAGTGATGGATCCCGATGGCAGCAGCAGCATTTGGAATCACCGCCGTGTGTTCTTTACGTCCCTCGTCGACGGGTGCTCCGCCTCCATCGGCGTCCCGGGTGACCGCCTGTTCGCGGTCGGATGCAGCTTCTTCGACCTTTTCGACGAGGCGACGCCGTCCGACGATGAGCCCGACAACGCCGGTGATTGTGACGTCTGGCGCTACGTCCTTCGGCACCCGCTTCTATGGCAGTAATTTCTCTATCATCGTTTGTTCATTTTAAAAAAGTATATATATATATATTTAAAAGAATTCTATTAGAGGTGTCAATTATTCATTTTTAATTTCCTCCTCTAATGATATTGTAAAACACAAATTATATATAAAAAATATTTAAAAAACAAAATATAAATTATATATAAAAAGATATTAAAAAAACTATATATAAAAAAAGATATAAAAAAACAAGGCAAGGCAAGCAAAAGGGATAAATTCAATATCACTTTTGTAGACTTAGCTTCAGTTCATGTTTTTTATGAGGTCAACTTAAGTTAAAACTTGTTTAAATTTGATTTCTTAAGATATTATCAATATCTTAATTTAAGATTATTTTAATTATTTAAAATTGTTATATTTTAAATTTGTATAATTAGTTATTAAATTTAATAATATAAATTTATTTATATTTTTTAAACTTTTCTTTGTTTATTTACTACGTTGATAAAAATTTTATTAATAAATATGATACACAACTATCTTTTATCAATATTAACACATTCAAATTTATTTATTTAATTTAATTAATTGTCTAGATTTATTTATTTAATTGATCTTAAATAAACATATATAATTCCTTACTAATTCAAATATTAAATTTATTTATAAACATTGGATTTATTTACCATTAGAGGGGAGTAAAAGATCAAATAAACTGAATTAACGGATTGAATCAAACGAAGTTAAAAGTTTGGTTTGATTAATTTAAATTTTTTATTTTTTTTTATCCATTTCAATCAAATCCGTTTGTTCTAAATTTTAAAAATTAAATTTAAAAAATTGAATATATTATTTAATAATACAGAGAACCATTTGAACCGATAACCTCAAGGAAGAGAGGCATTGCCTAGCATTGATAGGGATCAGAAGAGAAGAGGAGCATTGATAGGGATCAATTAGAACCGATGACCGACATGGTGCTTCGGCCGTTGGAGATTTTTGATTTCCCATGGCAAGTTGTTGATCGGGATGGCAACAGTTTAGTTAATGTAAGCTTGAATTTGATTCATTTAGATATTATTATTCTCAATTTAAGATGATTTTGATGGTTTGAAATTTTTATATTTTAAACTTCTATAATTGATTATCTTAAGATTTTATTTATTTATTTAGTATGCCAATAAAAAATTTATTGATAAAATATAATTTATGAGTATTTCTTATGAACATTAATAAACTAAAGTTAAAACTTTGGTTCATTTTTTTTTATGAGGTTGAGAGTTAAAACTTGTTTAAATTTGATTTCTTAAGACATTATCAATATCTTAATTTAAGATTATTTTGATTGTTTAAAATTGTTATATTTTAAATTTGTATAATTAGTTATTAAACTTAATAATATAAATTTATTTATATTTTTAAAAAAAATTATTTACTTAGTATGTTGACAAAAATTTTGTTGATAAATATGGTTCACAAATATTTTTTTTTAATGAACGTTAACAAACTAAAATTTTGTTGATAAAATTTTGATTTTTTTATCCATTTCGATCAACTTCGTTTGCTCTAAATTTTAAAAATTAAAATATGATTAAATCGAAAATAACAATAATATGACAGATATAAGTTTAAATTTAATTCGTTTAGATATTCTCATTCTCAATTTAAGATTATTTTGATTGTTTAAAATTTTTATATTTTATATTTCTGGAATTGATTATTGAATTTAATAATATAAATTTATATATGTATTTTAAAATGTACTTTGTTTATTTAATATGTCAATAAAAAATTTATTGATAAAATATAATTTATGAGTATTTTTATGAACATTAATAAGTTAAATATTATTTGTTTAGTTTAATGAATTGCATAAACTTATTTATTTAATTGATTTTAAATAAATATACATAAGTTTTAAACTTAAGTTAAAAGTTTGGTTTTATTAATTTGAAATTTTGATTTTTTTTTTATCGACTATTTCAGTCAAATCGATTTGGTCTAAATTTTAAAAAATTTAAATCCAATTAAATCAAAAATAACAATAAATAGCTATGTTGTTAGCAATCGTTACATTGATCGATGGAGCCCGATAGCCACAGCAGCATTTCGAAAATCTTTGCCATGTGATCTTTACATCCCTCGTCGAGGGGTGTTCTGCCTCCATTGACGTCCTTGGTGACTTCCTATTCCGGGCTATGCTGTCCGCATTGATTGTGACATCTGGAGCTGGAGCTACTACATCCTCACTCACTCCTTTGTTCATTTTTAAAAATTTAAATTCAGTTAAACAGATTAAATACATGTAAAAAATCAAATCGATTGTTTAATAATTAATTGTCCGACTCGACTTGTAATAATTGTTCAAACCAATTTTCGAACTAATTAATCGATGGTGATGAAAAATTGATTATTTCAATTTTTAAAAGAGTTAATCAATATTATTTCTTCAATTTATTTAATTTTTATTAAACAATTGGATCAACCAGATTAGGTATAAAAATCAATTTATTCTATTTATTTCATTTAAATAATTTAATTATTAACAGATTGTTCACCTCTATTTACAGCGTATCATGTTTTAAACAACCAAACAAAGAAAGTTTTTTTCCACAATTTTACATTTTTCTTTTTTATTTATTGCAAATCATTCCATTTCTGCATTATACAAAAGCTGAAATTTCAAGTAATTAAATGAACTCCAACGAGGTAAATATTACCTCTCAAAACGATCTGTATGTATCTTCTTTTACAGTGTAAAATTACGAAGATGTGATTATACCAAACAAACCAATAACATCAATGAACACTGTACAGTTAGTCTCTGCTCTTTAGTTCAAAAACACTCAGAAGTAGCTACGGACCAAACACTAAAATAGAGATAGATTCTCATCTTCTGCCAGCATTCCCGTGGCGCTGACTCCGGAAATAACTTAGAAGTAATTGAGCCTGGAAAAGTTAAAGGGAGAAAAAAAATGAAACACATGTTCAACTAACAGTTCCTGTGTTAATATCTAGGTAGGGCTAATTTACTCTGGAGTAAAACATCAACACAAGTATTAATATGATTAATTTCCATATAGCTACCGTAAAGCAAAAGTAATTTAAGTAGTAGTGCACTGGAAACTATGTAAACCAAACAATTGCAACTGGCTGATATCATATTTTGATATCAAGTAAGCTTGTTTAGACATAGGAGAAAAAGAGACTGCCCAAAATAAGCTTTATTCTACAAGGATTTCTTTTTCTAATTGCCACAAGCACAAGCACAAGCCAATTGGCATGGCTACCAAACATATGTTAGAAATTTAGTTAGTAAAAGTTATGCACTTATGTCATTGTTTATTCACAAGCGCAAATAAATAGACGGTCAATTTACAAGAATTCAAAACTAATAGATGAGTGGAGTACTAAATATGGTTATATCGGATTAAGCTACAAGAAAATGGAGAAATACCTTTTCTTTGGCTCGTGAAGAGCCAGCTTGTGATAATGCTACCAATGGGGGCACAGCACCTTCCTGAAGAACGAGCCTACAATATCTGCTACTGTTCATGCATAGCTGAAGCAAAGTTGCGGCAGCATTTTCTTTTCCCCGAGAAGATCCTAACTCAACAACCTCCACGAGTGCTGTGATGCCACCAGCTTGGGCAATGGCAGTTCTCCCTTCTGCTATGGTAGCAAGGTTTGACAAAACAGCCACTGCCTTGTCAACCATACCTGCTGCTGGGTCCATCAGCTCAACCAAGTACTTGACGGCTCCAGCCTGCACAATCCGTGCTTTATTCTCATGAAATATCGACAAATTAAACAATGCTGTTGTAGCATCTTTCTTTCCTCGAGGAGTGCCATTAGCTAATAATTCTACCAAAGGTGCAATAGCACCAGAGCGTCCAATCCGAACCTTGTTTTCTTCAATTACTGAGAGGCTATAAAATGTTGCTGCTGCGTTTTCTTTTGCTTCCGCATTACCTCTCTCAAGAACATGAATCAGAGGGCCAATGGAATTTGCATTTCCAATGGCAATCTTATTGTTGTCATTAAGTGACAAGTTAAGAAGGGCTGTCACGGCATTTTCTTGGGTCTTGGGGTCTGTTGAATAAAGAAGACCAACCAACAAACTTATAGCTCCACAGTTTGCAATCACAATCCTGTTTTCGATGTTGTGCTTAGCAAGAAGACGCAACTCTCCAGTGGCATTTCTCTGCACGTCCATGGAACCAATTTTTAAATCCTCAATTAGCTTACGAATTTCAGATTCAGCATCTGATAGATCAGACCTGGAGTCCAAAGACTGAGAATGGACACGAGAGGCTGAGTCGGCTGACGGACGTCTCCACATTTTTTGACTTCTAGAACAAGCCTCAACGAATCCTAGAGGAAACTTAGGTTCTTGTCGTGGGGCAGAGGAAGCTTGGGAATCCCGTGCAAGTTCACCTGAAGCATCACTGGTATAATAGGTCAGATCGTTTGAAAACTGTGAAATCACATTGGCATCTCCAGGTTGTTCAAGATCATCATGGATTAGATCCAGTTTTGATTGGTCAACAATTTGGCTGCCAGAACGTGCATTCCTTAGTTCCACACCAGACTCCTGATTGGCTTCAATTGTTGCTAATGGCAATCCTGAATGCTTTGTCTCCAATCCATTGGCAATTTGCAAAGTGGCTAAATTGGAGGAAACATGCTGGGACAATACAGATTTTTCACTAACATAAATCTCCTGAGATGTCAAACCATTTGATGGATGTGCATCCTTCTGTGAAGATGCTTTCCCGTATGATTCAAGAGCCCTTGGAAGGTTAGTACTCCTCGCGTGACCAGCATGAGAGACAAGATCATTATCACTCACATCTGTAAGTTCTAGGAATGAAGGAAAATTTGAACTTGTGGAATTCAGTGGATCAGGAAGCCTAATCTCATTTGATTCACACCAGTTTGCAATTAGTGCCTTAACGGTGAAATTTGGGATCAAATTTGAATGCCTAAGTGTTTGACGTGTTCTAGGACAAACATCGATGCCCTGATCAAGCCATTTTTGTATGAAAGCCCGCTCATAAGTTTGACCGGATTCTACAATGACAGGATCAGACATCAGATTTAGAGAAAGTGGGCAGCAGAAGTCAGCAGGAACAGAAACACCATTGACAGTGCGCACCTGATGGATCTTAGTATAGCAATCATGCATATAAGTGAAAAGAGCAATGATGCTGTCAATGTCCTCTAATTCTAGTAGGGTATTATGGTTGCAACCGAGCTTCACTTTGAGCTTCTCAAGTGTGACAACCTCCAAAAGCAATTCTTCATTAGACAACAAGCTCAGAGAGCTTGAAATTATATTTAAATACTCGGAACTGGGGAAACCATTGTCTGACTGATCTCTAATTGCTTTTTCAATAGCAACCGATATTTGTTTCTCATCCAAGAACTGAATTTCCTGCACAGTAAATGGATGTGATTGTAACTAAATACAACCAGAAAGGATAAAATATAATATCAGGAACTTAATATATTCCAGAAAATGCATTTGAAAACTACAAATTGTTTATTTTCTCTTTTACCTCCATGCATTTTACAGCCATACTATCTTCAGGAGACAGAAGCACAGAAGTAACCAGTTGACATATTTCATGTGTAGAAGAATAAATCTTTGTCACAATGGTTTCCATCTGCAAAACCTGCAGTAAGCAAAATAAGTTACAATTACAAGTAAACTGTGGGCTTCAACAACATCCTAGTTTCTAACAGGGAAACACAAGTTTCTTATATCATAGGTTTTTAAAGATAAAACAGAGTTAATATGTAATTAGTTAAAACACATTCCACTGATATAATAGTAGAGGTGCAGGTGATATGCGAACAAACAAAAGAGGAACAGAATTTCAATCCCTTCAAACTTATTGTAGTTCTCTTGCTAAAAAAAGAAATAGAATCAAGCTTAAAGAGTCAATATATTGTTTTCCAGTAGTCGAGTTGCCTACTTTGTCTAATTGCAAATAGAAATCACTAAAGAATATTTGATCTGACAATCTACTAGCATGAAAATGAAAAGTTCACATGATAGTCCCAATGACAATCATATAGACCAAGAGTTCACATGCTAGCTTGTCAACCAATCTCTAAACTGTGTATAGGTAATGATAATGAGGGAAAGATGGCAATTGCATGAAATTGCTTTAGCTAGTAAAGATGTTCATGAAATATCGCAGAGTAATTAAAAGAATTATGGGCTTATTTGAATATAATTATGGTAAAGTTCTAAGAATGCAAATGCAATCCATTCCATAGAAGAAGCTTAAAGGGAAGATATTAGATATAATAATTTAACAAGCTCATCAACTTACAAAATAAATTTTACTCATCAATAGATGCCAACTAAGGATAAGTTCCCTTGCTTTATTAATTGCAGCTTCAAGTTCATCCAACACTTTGACCAGTTTCACATCCAATGATATACCGGAAGCAACAATTTCATCACATACTGGTTTAAAATTCTCAAGGATGTGATTGATTTTTTGACAGTATCTCTGAAGTAATTCAAGTTGTACATTGCTGCTGGAAGATACAAAGCCAAACTCAGTCACACTATATAGTAGTGCCTCTGACAATGGTGGCTCCATTGTATCTACAGAAATTTATATAGAAGACAATTAAATAACACAAATATTCAAACTTGGCAATTTTACATTAAGTAGGCCATTTAAAACAGTTAGTTAAACCAATTAATCAATTCTAGTCATATATTAGTTATAAACCAACCAAGATTATGACAGATTAACACAAACATTAAAGATGGAACAGGACCTGTCAAAATGCAACTAATTAAACCCATATTAGTAAATTACCTATGTCCTTTTTCTGTCAAATCACTGGTTTCCCTTCTGCCTTCCTCTCCTTTATAACTTCGAAAAGAAATAGAAATTAGTAGTTAATCATAAATAAACAAAACTCCTGGAGACTATTTATTAACTTTGCATACGTGCAGAGAAAGGAAGAACAATTATTTAAGTACCACCTGTTATTAAATAAGATTACTGGAAGTGTATATTTTAAATAGCATGGATTAAACCAAAATTGTCTGCATGTCAACATTATAGCTACATGAGAAACATATATTGAATTTGACCACAGGGTCGGAGATATGGCCATCTGCTACAAAGAATGCTTCGCAAACAAAATTGTTGAAAGTAGCACATAATAGAATAGAATCAAGTGTGGCTAATGCACTAAGGAGTCCAGTTATAAGAAACATGGGAAGAAATTGTTGTACCAGTAAAAGTAAAAATGATAACAATACTTGTTGGGCTACCTTGTAGGGCCGAGCTGCTTTGTAAGGCTAAGTTGCCTTGTAAGGCCGAGTTGCTGAGCCTGAGTTACAGAGTCGGCCAAGTTGTTGAGCTACCGAGTTGCAAAGTTGGCTGAGTTGTCGAGTTCTTGAAAACAGAGACGCTAAGACATGCGTTCAACAGAGTTTCTTTAAAACAGATTCGTCCCTTGCGGCTTATACTTCGAGGTCATCTTGGGCGTCTGTTCAAGGATACAATAGGAGAAACCACATAGACAACCAAGTACTGGTTGTTAGTGTCGAACCAAGTGTGTACCTGATTGCTATCACGAAGATTCTACCGAGCGAAATGCACGACAGAGAGAGAAGTTTTTAGGGAACGAAGATGGAAAGCTTTTGCATCCCTATGCTCATCGTTAAGGCTTTCGTCCCTCCGCTGCATTGAATGGTCAAGTAAAGGTGATTTAATGCCCAAGGTTAATGCCAACCACCGGCAATTAAAGGTCAGCTATTACTGTCTAGGACATTAGGATTTAGGGTAATGCTTATGTTACACTCTTGAGCAAAAAGATTTGAATGACAAAATTTTAGTTGATTCTGTAAGGGCTCACGTATTGTGAATGTTGAAGTTAGGAATTTAAAATTATTAAAAGTTAATGCGTTGCTTTCAAAGGGAAGGGTAAATAAGTGACAAAGGGGAAATGAGGGGGAAATAAAAATAAAAAAATTCTAAGAGATACTCGAGGGGTTCTAATTTAATACCTATTTCAAAGTTTTATGGGTCGAGCCGACGGAGGGCGACTTCGCTAGGGAAAAGCTCGTCGACAATGCAACTCCTCCAGGCATGGGAACTCTCGATGGCAAGGCAAGTAGATTTCCCCTAGTAGGTATGGGATGAGTGGTTCTTCTTGTTGGCTTGCAAATCAAACCCGATGTTGACCTTACTTCGGTGCAAGGGTGTTTGCTTGATTTTTCTTTTGTTCTGTTCCGAATTTCAGAGATGTGGGATGTTTTTCTTGACGATTTCATTGCTTCCTTGTAATGGTCTTGTTCCATTGGAAAGGGTTCGGGATTCATTGCTTGTGACATATTATAAACCAACAATAATACCTTGAAACTTCCAATATGGGACTAAAGTCTCATTCACAATAGTCCTTTGCACCTGTTTTTATTCACTTTTCCAACAATCCCCAACATGAATAGAAACAAGATATATGATAGCATTCACCAGTTGAGTCCAGTATAAGACAGGTAGGTTTTCCCTTTAAACTTTCCCTTATGAATACATGTTTGCTTACTAGCCGACAGTAGATACGATATCCTTGAATTGTTCTACCGTGTAAATATTAACATATTTCACCCAGGACTTTCTCTGATACAACTCAGTTCTTATGAGTGCATTCGTTCTTGTCCATGAACACGCATGGTTCTACGAGAAGTTCTAAGAATTATGTTTTCAATTCTTTTCAAAGCGGCCTCACTTTTTTCTCACATAGGTGATATCTCCAGACTAATCCACATTACTACGCTAGATCATTAAGTAGTATACTTGAATCTCCATCTCACTTAGTCGGTACAGTTAGGTTGTCTTATTAAACCTAGTTCTTGGAATCTCCAGTCTGCATAGATTGGTTTCCTTTGTACCAACATTTACCATCAGTATCAAGCTCATCTCTTGTGATGAGCTTGCAACTAACTCTCTGTTTAATCCTTTGGTTAGCAAATCCGTTGGGTTATCCTTTGACTTCATATAGTTAACCATGATAATTTCTATTGATAGTAGTTATCTAATGGTAATGTGTCTGCAACACATATGTCTAGACTTACTATTATATAAATGACTCTATGCCCGAGCAATTGTCGATTGACTATCACAATGTATGCAAATTGCTAGCATATGTTTCAGTCATATAGGAACATCTTCTAAGAATTATCACCACCACATTTGTTAGGAACTACAAACTCACATTCTACACACTCAAAGTCTGAATTAAATATTTAGTTATTATGGTTTGCTTAGAAGATTTCACGAAATGACTGCACTTCCCAAAGTGAATACATATCCACTTATAGATTTTGAGTCTTTCATGTCAAATATTTAATTCACATCACTATATCCTTTGATTACAGTAAAATATCTCGTACAGTACGTCCATAATCACAAGTATATCTCAAATATCTCAGTACTCTTGTTATCCCATTCTAGTACTCAACACTGGGATTACTAGAGTATCTACTCAATTTACTTAATGCGTAGGCTAAATCTGGTAGTGTAGACTTCCAATCAATCGAGAGTACTCAATTGGAGAGATATTTTCTCCTCAATTATTCTATAAATGTTGACTTGTATCTATCGGTGTTCGTGCCAACATAGTATCACCCTTAGTGAATTTTTCAAGAATCTTGTCCACGTAATGGGACTAACTAAGAACAAGTTATTTTGTTATTTTTAAGAATTTTGATTCCTTACATCAAATAAGCTCATACCTTTCATGTCATGTCAAATCTTGAGTTCAATATATCTTTAATGGATTTAATTATTTTATCATTACTCCTGGGGATGAAAGAGAAGAAAGAAGAGGCTGCCTTGAGCAACCCCGGTCGCCAGTGAGCTCCCGTAGTCGCCTACTTGCGGGCGAGCGCCCTCCACCACCTGCTCATGGGAGATCGCGAGGTCACTCACCTGTTCGCTGGCTAGCGCCCCCAACCCCCTCTCAGGCAGCGTTGACTAAGGTTATGGCGTAGATGGTGCCAACGCGCATGTGCAGAGGACGAACATCGACTTTCCACCTGATTTTGGGAGGATGTAAAAAGCCAAAAAAAATTATCCATCCTTTATTTGAACCCATCCATCATTTATTTGATAAAAAGTAAACAACGGAAAGGATGATTAATCTGTCATTCCTCACGAAGTAAACCATGGGAAAAAATAAATATAAATCAACTTTCCACCATTTATTTTATAAGGATGGATTATTAATCTTTCCTTTGTTTACTTATTATGAAATAATAGACGGACGAATTCGTAAATTCATTCGTGGATTAATTTTTAGTCCATTTTTTATCGGCCCCAAATTGGGTTGAAGCTAAATCCTTCCTCTTTGAGCCTCAATCGCGTGAGCCACTGACGCCATGTCCTTATCGCCGTGCACGTTGGATCTATTCTCTCCGGCCAGTGGCGCCATTTTCCTCTTCTTTCTCATCTTCGTTGCCTCCTAACTATTCTTCCGCTCGCATTACATGGTTTGCATCTCGCAGAGGGCTTCAAGGTGACTTGGAGAGTGGCTACGGCACGAGAGAGGTAGAACTCCTCCAACACCACCACTAGTACATGCGACAATTGATCATTGCCTTAAGGAAAAATAACACACGAGAGCAGAGGGAGACAGAATCTAATGTATGTCGCACCACCTGCGTGACGTGCCAACGCACCACTGGGTGGTCCACCCAACTTGTCATGGAAATCGTTGGTGACAACACTCCTTCACCGCACCCGCCGCCTTTCATAGAGAAAACTAGGGGAGAATGACAATGAGGAAGACGGGGCCGAGGGCGACACCTTCCCCAGGAGCCAGTCTCCATGATCGGTGATGAAATGCCAAATGTTGTCACCGTGAAAGAGTGGATGGACGCCGTCGCATGTCGCAAAGAGCATGGGTAGCAAAGAGCAAGATGCCCCCAATGTCGGTTCTTGCAGCGACGTCAAAGTAATAAGATATTCTCGCATCAGGGTCACCGGACTTGGACATGAGGGTTTGTTTGAGGTAGGCGAGGGATTTTCCAAGGAAGATCCCTTGAATCCGCCACCGTCGACGTTGATGCAGGATTCTGTCTTTCTTTCCCTTTTCCCTTGTCTTTTTCAAGAGGGTTCTCTTCTCTTCCCTTTTATTTCCTTTCTTTTCTCTTCCTTCACATGAATGGATTTTTTTACACAGAGAATCCTTTCCTTTCTCTATCCGTGTCTTGGAGTAAACAGAGCCTAAGTATACCAGACTTCCAATTAATCGATAGTAGAGATACTTTCTCCTCAATTTTTCGATAAATGTTGACTTGTATCTATCGGTGTTCGTGCCAACACAGTATCATCCTTGGTGAATTTTTCAAAAATCTTGTCCACGTAATGGAACTAACTAAGAACAAGTCATTTTGCTATTTTTAAGAATTTTGATTGTTAGAATCACATCAAAAAAGCTTATGTCTTTCATGTCAAATCTTGAGTTTAACATATCTTTAATGGATTTGATTATCTTATTATTACTCCCTGGAATGGAAGAGAAGAAGGAAGAGGCTGCTTGCGAGTGACCCCGACCACTCGCGAACTCCCCTGGTCACCTGCTTGCAGGCCAGTGTCATCGACCGCCTGCTCGCGGGCAAGTGCGAGGTCGCTCGCCTGCTCGCAAGCAAGCGACCTGCTCGCTAGCAATTGCCCCTGCCCCCTCGCAAGCAACGTCGACCAAGGCTATGGCGCAGATGGTGCCAACACGCACGTGCAGAGGACGAACATCAACTTTCCACCCGATTTTGGGAGGATGTAAAAAGCAAAAAAAAAGGATCCGTCCTTTATTTGAATCCATCCGTCGTTTATTTGATAAAAAGTAAACAACGGAAAGGATGATTAATCAGTCATTCCTCACGATGTAAACCATGGAAATAAAATTTTTTGGAAAACTTTCCTCGATTTTTAAGTCTGCCCTCCTAAGTAAATAGAGCATTAAGGGATACTCAAGGGTAAGAGTTGACATAAATGTTCATTTCACATTATCAAACAGATCCCCCACACTCGAAGTGCTTGAGCAATAAATTATGGAGCAACAATAAAGGTCATCAACAACCAATTCAATTTCTTCTTACGACTATCATTTGAGGTGGATTCTCCCCTTTCTAAAAGGACAACCTTGTTAAGTTAGATGACCAACCAAGATGTAATTCATGGATTAGGGTAGACAATCAAAAAGGACTGCTAACTAAGCACGTTGGAACCACGACGATGAAGTTCTTACCTCTAAATTGTTTCGATTTTGTTAAGCGATTTATTGTGACATCAATTTTCCTAAACACAGAATTTATCATAAATTTTACATTTTACGTTAAAAAATCTTTGCATCAACTACCCTATCAATTCCCTATATTTAAATTTCATGAATAGGAAATTCATTCCGCATCAACTACCCTATCAATTCCCTATATTTAAATTTCATGAATAGGAAATTCATTCCCTAAATAATAAAATATTATTTAATTTGGGAGAAAGAAAAAATAAAGGAAATGTATTGGGTAATGAAAAATAGATACTACATAGGGAGAGAGAAATAAAAATAAAATAATTAGAAGAGAGAGAAGAAAATAATTAAAAAAATAAAGATAATAGAAATTTTTGGGTAGTTGATGTAGTGTGTAGTGAAAAATAATTATCTAAATTTAATAAAGTGAATGATTTATCCTAAATTTTAGAGATATTATAGAAAAACTGATGTAGATGCTCTAGGGGCATCCCCAATGGTAAACCTAGAAGGTAGATTTATTTTTGTCACATCGGCTACCACATCAAAAGTTATAAACCCACTAAAAGGCATCCCAATAATACACCTAAAAAGTATGTTTGTTAGCTTACTATTTTGGCCATTGCACTTTAAAATATATATAGATAGAGAGAGAGTCAAACATGGTGGCTAGATATTAATGGAGTCCACAAAAAATTGGCAAAAACTTAGTTCTTGATTTTGGAACCAAGGTTTTTATTTAAACCAAAAATCTAAGCCACCCAATAGTAATATTTTTAAAAATAGAGGTTCATTTTTTAAACCCAACAATTTAGTCGGGATGCCCGAAGTTAAGTATGTGGAAAGTAGACGAGCACTTGTACCCATTCTGAAGACGATGGATTACAATGATAGAGTTTTGCACCAAAACCTAAGAGAGAAGTTATGAATCAACATAATATTTTCCAAAATGTAAATGAAAATTCTAGATATAATTAAAGAAATTATTTGTGATCAACATTTTTATAGTAGTTTATAATAAAATTCGGTTTTTAAAATATAATATGTTTTAAAAATATTATGTTGAAAATATCAAAAGCATAAAAATAAACAAGTTGAACTATTTTCTTAAAAATGAATTTTTCTTATAAACCTATTAAAATGATGCACGAATAGTTTCTTCATTTGTATCATGAATTTTCATTTTTCTTTTGGAAAATATTATGTTGACTCATGACTTCTCTTAGGCTTTGATGCAAAAACCCCTCACTTTGATCCTTTGTCTTCACAATGGCTACAAGTGCTCGTTTACCTTCCTCAAGCCCCAGCTTACCAATCTCACGCAATAAATTGCTTAACAAAAGATAGACAAATTATCAAGTAACACATCATCATTTAAGAGTTAGAACTTCGTTGTGGTGCTACCATGCTCATTTAATACCCCTCTTTGTTTGATTACCATCATCAATGAATACCATCTTGGTTGGTCCTCTAAATTAACAAGACCTTCGAGCAAAGGGGAGAATCCATGCATAATTGACTTAGGTATCGATGACTTCTGCTGTGATGCCACAAAATTCTTGCCCCAAACGCATCGAGTGCGAGAGAACCATTTAATAACAAAATAATAATAATAATAATAAATCTGAATCATCGAGCTAGTTTCACGCGGATTCGAGTATTCGACTCTCCGACGCAGGAACAAATAGCAACCACCAGAAAGGATCAAGCATTTAAAGATGTATGGAAATAAAGAGGCGAATTAGTTGGTTCGACAAACTAGATACCTACTAAAAAAGGCTGAGTAAGAGCTAACCTCCTGTTGCGACAGTGGTCTGCGCCGCATGAGCTGCTCGATCTGCTCATCGAGGTTGCCACGGCAGCTGGGCGCCTCTGCGACCCCGTTCGAAACCCTAACAAGATCTCCTCGCCCGCTGCGAATCCAACTCCCTCGCTCTTCCTCTGAATCTTCCAGGCGAGCGGCGCGCAAAATTAAGAAATCGTTGCGCAAAATTCTAGAGAAGAGATATTCCTCACAACTTCCCCCCAATTTTAAGCCAACGAAAACTCCCTGAAACCTGCGAAGATTAGCTGTTATCAGTCGCGCACGTAGTGAACGACCAGTTTTTTTGTGCGCGAGAAGCACCAGACAATCGTGGTCCCGGGGTGACGCTGGCTATTTTCCTGTATGCTGTCCGCGACAGGTTAGGCCGACGAGGATTGGAATAATTATTAATACCGCAGTCTAGTGGCTAGTGACGTCACTACGTCACATACACGGTGATGTTGGATAATTCAATCCGATCAAAAGAAACCTGATTAAATATAAATTTATCAATTAATAATTGGTTGCTCCAATTATGATAAATTTATCGCCCGGGCCACGTAAAGCGGTGAGATGTTTTCCTAACTAGTTAGGTACCAACGGTCCATTCCCAACTAGAGCGCACTGTAAAATTAAATTTTTTTTTTATAAAAAGATAACCTGGACTTAAAAATAAAATAAAATAAAATTATCATAAAGTCATTCTCAATAAATATTTTTTATAAAATATTGATTTTTTTGTAAAAATAATCTATTTTAATGATTATTTTAGTTACTGTACAGGATTTGGCACATCCCATCCCATTTTTTGTTTTCCTTGAGGTACCATTTTGGTCTTTCGTGTGCAGGTTTGGTACGAGTGGTGTGTGATTTCTCCCTCCACTTCACCGATTCATAACAGCAACGGTTGTTC
>JBBMJZ010374331.1:0-34062 GCA_037833815.1 Zingiber zerumbet
GCTCGAGCGTATGCGAGAGGGTATTCGTAAGAATATGCTCGCAATACTGTAATTAAAGGAGAGGGCCGACTACAAGAGTAGCATAGTTGTAACATAGTTAGTAGCATAGTTAGTAGCATAGTTGTAGCATAGTTGTAGCATAGTTGTAGCATAGTTGTATTTGAGGCAGCGACCGATAGGTCGATTGTAGACCCTGATAGAGCTCGAGCGTATGCGAGAGGGCCGAAGGGATCGCCGTAATTTAGGGAGATGGAGATATATATTTCCCACTCGACCATAAGGGTAGGGATAGAGGAGAGGTTGGAGTTTCAGGTCAGGGAGGCATAGTTCCCAGTAGTAGTTGAGCCCACGTCTTCTCACTCAGATCTAGAGCAAGTAGTTGAGCCGGCCTCACTTCAACACTATGTAAGCAGAAGTAGTTCAAGTAGTACTATGTAAGCTTCAGTAGTTCTTGTAGTAGAGCCGACCTGACGTGGGACTATTGAAATGAGTTGCGCTCAGAGCCTGTTAACTTCATTCATCACAACAGTGGGTGCTCCGAGTCTCCGTTCAAGTCAGAGTTCTCGGTTTGAGTCCGGAGCGAGCAGAGATTGCCTCACGGAGCGGTCGGCTCTTCTGCAGCTCTACCTTGGATTTGGATAAGAGTTCATTTGTTCGGAGTCGGTTTCTTTTGTCTATGAGAGAGAGCTAAAGCGCAATAGTAGATTCGATCGCTAGAACTCGTACGGGACTTCCCTATTCAGAAGAAGATCCCATGACGCTCTCTAGCCCGAGTGGAAGAACTACTCTTTTCATTCCCTCTTCTAAGAAGCATGAACTTTGAGTCAAGTATATGAATGGACCCCGACCTCTCTCTGGCATTCGGTCAACTCAAGCAGAAATGAGGGTATAGGTAGTGAGCCTTTCAAGTAATGAATTTCTTGATCGAGTGGGCCCGGCTCAGAGAACTCTTCCTAGTGGATAAATAACTAGAAGTAGCCGCAAGAATGGGAAGGCCCCTATCTACCCGCTTTTGCTGATCTCCTAGCCCACTTCTTGAAGAGAGTGTGAGGCATGAAGTACGACTCTACCTTCGGGTCGTACCTGCCCATTGGAAAAGAGCTGGAGAGGTGCGAACGAGAGCGCGAGTATAAGAAGGAGAGGACAACGAAGGAAAGGGAGAACTCGGTGGGAAGGAAGAGGAAGAGTGAGATTTAAGGTCTCGGGCAAGAGAAGAGATTATCGACTGGAAGTGTGGGACCGCCCTCTATCCACTTCATCATGGAGCAGGCAGATGAGAGGAAGCCCCCCTATAGTTTTTGCCCCAAAGAATCAAAGTCATTATAGTAGAGCCCAGTCTTTACACGACACGCGACGAGAATCATGCATGGGTGGGAGGAGGACAGACTCGTACAATTGCTCAAGAGCTCCGTCCATCTGAGAAAGCCTTTAGTTAGAGGAACTCTCTTTCTGAGAATAGTCCAAGATAGAGCGGCCGAAGAGAGGGGAAAAGAGTCTCAGAGCAGAGGTTAGGGCCTTTGCCTTATAAGAGAGGCGAGAAGGAATGCTAGTTCTATCATCAAAGGTTGTCGCGCAAGGGTCCTGTGCTCTACTATAATATAAGGACTTTGATTCTTGTCGAAGGGCTAAAGTCATTGATGCAAGAGTCCGAGAGGGCACAGAACAAGAGAAGGAGATCTTGAGTAGTTTTGAATAGCGATACGATCTCCAATCAAGGATTCTCGGGGGAGTGCCTATCGTGATTGGAGGTGTGCAGAAGAATCGGATAATAGGTGGTTGGTGTGGAAGAAGGAGAGGAATCACTCGGTTGGGGTGTGGGGACGAGCGAAGGAGAGTTAAGCGGTAGAGGTCTGCCCAGAACCTGACTGCTATGCTCAATAAGACTTGGGAAAGGGAGTGGAGTCTACCGGCGTGCTCATGGTCCATAGAAAGGGGAGAGGTCCGAGTGAGAACGACGGGAAGAAGCTCCCCTTTGCGACTCCCTACAATCTCTATTGGTTGGTCCATCGCCTGCCGATCTCGACATCAAACTTCTACCACTCCTTCGGAGCCCTACTTCCTTTGGACCTTTCAATTGATTCCGAGTTTCCCTTCGCACGACTAATTCATTCCTGACTTCTATTCTAGGTGCAACTACTTATAGAAAAGGAGATAAGAAGGGCTAGGTTTGCTTGACTTGACGAGTCGCATGAACTGGATCGCTTAGCCTTTCACTTGAGACCAATACTTAACGGGTCAGTCACCTTGGGAAGTATGAAGAGGCCGATAGGCATAGGCGGCGCGGAGTAGGATGGGTACGTATTCTTTATTTGATATGACAAGGTTGAGGAAGGAGGGCACCGACGTCTCGTTCAAGGGACAAGGATTGACTGGTCGGCTGCAGCGAGTGCAGGATTCGGCTAAGATAAGAAGGAGCGCGGCTACGACGTAAATTATATAATGACTGACTATTCACTACTAGTGAGAAAGGCAAGGAGGAGCTAGGGATATTCGTTCAGGACGAGAACCTCTAGTCTCAAGTGTGCCGATTCGGTCTCGAGGAAAGGGTTCAACAAAAGTTCTTCTTCTCCGCCCTAATCATCTTCTAAGTCTGATTCTGTTGGGCTCTGAATCAGAGTTGGGAAAATGCGTCTGCTGCTTCGGGTCCCCTCACTATTGCTGCGGTCAGACACAAGGAGTCAAAGGACCTACTAAAGCATGCTTTCATTCAAAAGCTGGTTCTAAACTCCCCACTCCTGCCAGAGAAGCTTGAACTTCCCGGGTCAGAGCGTCATTATCATTCGCCCCTCTCGCTACTACTACTTATTCATAGAATAGTGCCCGAACTCCGGATGAATCTCAAGGCAAGGCCCCTCAAGCTGAATCATTTTTCTTTATATATATATATATAGGGCAACTGCATCTGATTCTTAAGAGGTGCAAGCAAGCGACCTAAGAACCCATTTAAGTTTGATCAAGGAGCGACTGATAAGGGTATGTAATAGCTCGAAATAAAGTAAGGGTCTTTCCGATACCCTAACTTTAAAGCGAGCCCTACGGCCCTTCCATAAAAAGTAGACGGTCTCCTGCTTCGTCGGAATCAGTATCTTCGGAAAGAAAGAAATGAAAGGCTCGTTTTACTGTAATTTTGTGAATCAAAACTAAACTTCCTCCCTGCCCTTCTTTAGTAAACCGATATCACTCCGTCCCCCCGGACACTCAACGAAAGAAGAAGTCGACCCCAAGGCACCACCCGCCTTTATCTTACCTTTCACTTTAATAGCAAGGTCAAATCACTCTCGTCCCACTCTAATAAACACAACAAGGATTTCCCAGGCTTTCCTGACTTGACTGACAATACTGCCTTTTCGACAATATGCATCAAAGGGCCCCACTCTTTCTCTGTTCTCAGATCCGATTCCAAAGCACATGGAAGAGAAGATCCCCAACTAAATGGATAGTTCCGAATGTTGATACTAAATGAAGACTGTCTCCTGGGCTCCTATCCTTGAGTGAGGTAGTCAACCTTATCTTCTTCCTTCTCCTGGTCATACTAAAGGTAAGGAGAAAAAGGCGCTGACGACAGGCTACTTTTGGGCGAAGAGTTCGCCGGAACGAAGACAAGAAGGAGCTCCAGCGAGATCAAACCTTAAACAAGAAGATAGCGTTCGAAAACCTGCACCACCTAATCTAATAAGGGTAGATACCCCCACTTGGGGATACCTCATTTGTATTGAAAGTCACCCAGAAAGATAGTCAGAGCAGATTATGATGAACAAGTATACTAATGAATCTTTCTCATTTCTTTCCACCCTGAACCACTTAGCGAACTTAACTGACTCATTTTGCTTTCCGTGCCCTTACAACCCTTTATCCCGGCTATCTCAATGCTTTACCGGACAATGAAATAAAATAGGTTACTTTCTTCATCCCATCCGTCAAGCGTGAACCTGCCCGGACCTGTGTAACTAACAGACCGGTTGGAATCAGGATGAATGCCACAAGGCCTTGTTGGTGAAAAATTCCATAGATAGAGTCAAAAAGCTGACAGCAGCAACACATCCATAGCACTTCGTTCCTTGTCTTTCTTTGTTGCCTACCTCTATACTATAATAGTTGAGCACGATCGGAAGAGAGGTAACAACCTTAAGCGCTGGATCTGCTATCGAGACCGTTTTCTTCCTTCATTATCCAGGTTAGATAGCTGATATGCCCGGCCGCCTTTTATGTCGCTAGATCGGGGATCGGTTGAAGCCTAACTCTTTTCTTGGTCTAGCCGCGTTTCGGAAAGTTCGGAATTGAGATGATACAAGCAAGCGTAAGCGATCAAGCCGGAGATAGCTGTAGTTCTGGTCGGGTCACACTTCCTGGACAACTGGGGTTCCGAGGAGCAAGCTGCTCGTCCGGAAAAAGTGGGAACTCTCATACCGTGCGGCTCCCCATCAGCAGTATTTTGTCGTTATCACATAAGCCCCGTCGTTATCACAATATTTCGGCCGTTCCTCTCTCAGAGCAAATTCTAGTATTACGTGAATGGATTCAAAACGTTGATACATTTCTAACCCTATCGGTCAATCCCAGCGGATTATTACCAGTATAATTGCTGAAATTACAGGAGTCGTCATTGCCCCAAAGGAAATACCATTTAGACTCCCAGCTAGCACCAAGTCGTTCATGTATCCATGAACTCTAAATAAAATAGTAGTAAATTCGTGAATGGCTATTCAAAACGTAGATACGATTTCTGCGATTCAAAAAAGAAACTACGAAAGGTAAATATCTAAACCGCAGATTACAGCGTGAATGGCTCCCTCTAAAAAACGTCAGCAAGATTTAGTCTACAATATATACTATATTTATACTTCAAAACGGAGAAAGATCTACCCTGTTCAGTCGCCCTTTCGGTCGAGCCCGTCGTTCTCCTTATATGCCTAAGCATTACATTTACTTATCTGTTATGTACTCTCTTTATATCTATCCCTAAGTGCTGTGAGGCACGGAGGAACAGTCATGATGGTCCATTCATCGCCCAGATCCCAACATTTCCAAAGGACGCCGTATCGGACAACACTGTTGTCTTTCAACGACCGTTTCCAATGGGTTGGAACCATAGGCGGATTAAACAGATCATCAAGACTAGGATCAGGATCAGATAGTAATGCTGCATGCCATTGGACCCACTCCAGCCATAATTTTTACCAATTACGGTAAAGAGTGTACTCCATAAAGGCCTCAGAATCACTATCTCCCTCCCAGTACTTAGAAGGCACTAAGACTAATTCCTTTGGTTTTAATGCTTCCAGTACTTTTGCGACTATAATTCCTTTAAGATAAGGATTAATAGGGTTTCCCCTACCAAACCATAAATCTAAAGGTAATCGCAGGTATGACAAAGACCTATCTGAGCAGACTAATAATCGTTTCCATCGCAAAGACAGTGATGGCGAACGAAGCCTAGCTCGGACTCTAAAGCCTGCGCCAGCAAGCCGGATTAAGGAGTATCGCTTTAAGTGAGACTTCTCCGCTAGCTGACACATGCCAAGAAAGGTTGAGGAAGCCAAGCTTTCGCAGAGACAGGTGTAAGGTTCGTTTGAACCTTATTAACCCAAAACTGCTTAGCAAACTCCGGAGCACCTACTTTTGAATCAATTGACTTAGACTCAGATATAGATACTCCAAGCATAGTCAGTAGTTCTTTATACCTTCGGGCAACCTTCCTATCGGCGATGACTATGTCATCACCCAATAGTGCATACCTTTTAAAAGGGGTCCTCATCTTTGGATACTCTAATATAGCAGCCAGCCATACAAGGTAATGGTGTGACAAACTAAATAGAGCCCAAGAGCCGTAATATCCTAATGGTTGGCCAGTACTAAAATATAACATCAGGGTCCTCTTCTTTAACAAAGGAGGACCAACCGAGCATAAGTTAGTACTAAGCGTACCCAAAACAATACATTCGCCTGCCATAGAGCCAAATATCAAAGACATTACTGTCGAGATATAAGCCACTGGCCATCGATCAGTCGCATTACTTAAATCGAATGAACAAATGTCCGTCGGTTTAAGCAGGCTAAGACGATGAATGGGATCCTCCTGTCGGAAGGTTCCATCACAGGGCTACCGGGCTAATACCCGCATTGCCCACGAATGTACTGGATATAATAAGCGCTGCACAATATAGTTACCTATAACGAACAAACGCCTTTTACCAGCTCCAGGTAGAGTTGAAGTTATCCTCCCAGTTGTCAACGGACGAAATAAAGACTTCTGAATATATGGGTCAAAAAAATTGTGACTCATATCTAAAGAAATTATTTAAGTCCGTTATAACTTTGGTCGAGTTGGCTTCGAAATCGAAAGGAGTTCAAATCCCTTGATACCATAAACAACCAGAATTCTCACTCCTATATCCAAAAGGTGAATACATCTTTAAGTTACGGATGATACCCGCGTAAGCGGCAATCTCATACCTTAACGAAGAGAATATATTACCTATGGCGCCAGGAAAGGTTTTTAACCTCCTGTCATCATTAGGAGTTGACTTCCAAGTGGGCTTCCACTCAATCCCTTTATACAAAGAGTATTTAGGCAGCCAGGGCATATACATTGGCCTGCACCTGCTTATAAATATAATTTGTGCCGCGGCTTCCAGGACAGCGGACCTAAGGCTGTGATTGGAACGACGCATACTGTAATAGCTCGAAATAAAGTAGGGGCAGACTAGAATTTAGGGAGAGGGCATCTTATTGTAATAGCTCGTTTTAAAGTAAGGGAGAGGGATGAATTGGACTCTGACTTATGAGAAAAGTGTGGCTGAGTGGTTTGCTGAGGGACTCTGACTTATGAGAAAAGTGTGGCTGAGTGGTTCTAGGTGTAAGTTAATGGCATATAATAATGAACTGCCTTCTTTCCGTGCCGTTCATTCATCTACTTTTTCTTATCTCAGAAAGGGGGCGACCAGATATCTCAGAAGGGGGGGCGACCAGAGACTCTTGCTTTCCCCTTGGGCTTTCTACAGACACAGACCCAAGTTTAGTACTTTCTTTCTCTTTTTTTGGTGAGTGAAAGTCTGTTTTAGTGATCACAGTAAGGGAAGTTGGAATTACTGATCTGAAAAGCAGGGCCTGAGGTTGGATCTTTGCTTTTACATAGGAGGATGGAAGGCAGAGTAGAGTGAAGAGATGCTTTGATTTGAATACGGGAAAAGGTTCCATTCTTTCATTTGATAAGATCAGATCACCGAGTTCTAGGTTAAAGAGAAGTAGGAAGGCGCAGAACCTTATACCATTTCCTTAGCGATACCTTATTTGAGATTTCCTTAGCGCAGGAAGAAGAAGAGAGGGGTTAGCGCAGGAAGAAGAAGAGAGGGAAGAGTCTATGAGAGATGGAAGCACTTTTGGTATCATCAATCTATCAAGCACGGGTTTCTGGAAAAGAGGGAAGAAAGCAAAGGAAGGGGGGACTGGCGAGGGAAGAAAGCAAAGGAAGGGGGGACTGGCTCGAAAGAGAGTGGGCATAGCACCGCGTAGTGGGGTTCTAGGCTACATGCCATGAAGGGCGTTGGGAAGCCGGCCTCCGCGCGCTAACTTAACTTATATTATATACGTTTCGTAGTTTCTGGTTCGCTATACTATATACGTTTAGTAGTTTCTGGTTCGCTATACTATATACGTTTAGTAGTTTCTGGTTCGCTATATACGTTTAGTAGTTTCTGGTTCGCTTGCCTTAGCTCGCTCCGTCTCAGGAAGAAGGATGTGGATCTTCAGTCGCTTCCTAGCTCTTGGTTTTGAAAGCTACTAAGGATCGGATCCTTAGAACAATGAATTTCGCAACAAACAAACACATGAGTAGTTGCTCGTCCGTGGTTCTCTCCCGTCCCTACCGATAGTAACTGATCAACTTACTGTTGGATTCCTTAGAATTTGTGTTTCGTTTCCATTTTTTGTATTCCTTAGAATTTTTTTATCAATCTGAACGCCCGGTTCCCTAGCTGCTTGCCGGAGAATCAAAATCAAGGGAAAGAGCTAGAAGGAAGACGCTTTCGATAAAACGGGAAGAGCGCTTCTTTGGACAAACTGCCTATCACAAGGCCTGCTACGACAGCTGCTACACGAACTCCCTCACCTTCTCTTGCCCCGAACTCCCTTACCTTCTCTTGCCCCGAACTCCCTTCCGCCGCTCATATACGAATAGCTGAAACTGAATGAAACTTCTGCCGCTCATATACGAAGTGCCTGAGTGAAACTTCTGCCGCTCATATACGAAGTGCCTGAGTGAAACTTCGCGTAAGTTCCTTTTCCCTTCGTGAGTTGAGTGTCTTTGTGGCAGTTGTGTTCGAGAAAGCAGTCACAGGCAACACTTTCCATGCTTGACTCTCGCAAAGAATTTATGGTCGACCCACTGCAGAAGTGCTGGTTGAATTGGTTTAGCTAAGAGCTCTCTCAATGGGGCCCGCGTCAGTTAGAGCTCCCACTTGCTCTCGCGCGTCATCATTGATCAATAATTGTCATCATCATGTGGGTTCAACTCCCAAAATTAACTAATATCATGTCTCAATTGTCATCATCATGTGGGTTCAACTCCCAAAATTAACTAATATCATGTCTCAGCCCCTACCTTCAAGGGGAAAAGAAAGAGAAGGGCCGAGGTAACGACGGGGCCATGACGACTCCTTTAATTTACGACTACAAAATACTGCTGATGGTGTGAATGGTGTAATTTAGACTCCTTCATTCACTTTCGTTTGCTCCTCCCTCTTCTCTTTTCTTATTTGGTAGTTGGTGTCCACCTCTTTTTACTCCCAACGGGTTCAGAAGCGAAGCTTTTTCGATCACAGCTAGCTTCATTATGGACTATACTCTTTTCCCCTTTCGCATTGAACTAAGAACTACTATAGATATAGAGCACTCGAGAGAAGACCTTTTAGTTGTTTTTAACAAGATTGGGCTCATACGGCGTTCAGCCTGCGTTCTTCCATGCTCTCTCTACTAAGCTTGCATTTCGTGTGCGTGAGTCGCTTTCTTTTAGTTTTAGCCTTGACTTTCCTCTCTATCCTGGGAGGTCAGAACCCGACAAAGAAGATTTTTCGAGAAGGGTGGGTCCTACTTCTTTCGATACAGAGGGGGGACTCGGGGTCATGGTCCAGTCGTAGATTTAATGCGGATAGTTTTTCAACACCACAGGACTTCAAGCTGTTAGTACGACTAGCTGGCTTCCTAGCTCGAGTGAATGCCGCATCGCATGGAGCAGATACTATCTTTGATCCATTTTCACAACAGCAATAAGTAGCAAGGGCCCTTTTCATTGACCTTGTCGACCAATCATACAAGATTTAGGGCTTATCTTAAAGACCATGTAGGGCTGCCACGTGAAGCTCATCGGATGACAAATAAAGAGCCTGGCTATCTTCGCATCGAACTTCCCGGCTTCAATGTTCTCAATTGGAAGGATCCCCGGGCCATAATCTTTTAGCTTCCCCAGGTCCGGAAGCGGCAATCTCTTTAAGAGCTTAGGAAAAGACTGGTCCAGCCAGTGATCCACTTCGAATAGAACTCTACGTTGTGCGCTAAGTTTCAAGGTCAGATAGGGCTTTGAAGATAGGGGTTGGCAGAAGAAGTCAAGGAAAGAATTCCCGATCTCCTATAGAATGAATTAGTCTTAGTAATGATTCCGTCAAGATATCGAGTAGTTCACATAGATGGATCATAGGCCTGCCTATGCCTTCAGGCGAGAAAGAAAGAGTCGAAAGATAGGTTTTCCATCGATTTGTCTCCGGCTTAGAAGAAGACCAAAGTCACATTTCTTCAGGGGAAGCTGCTCACACTTGCTCATCGGCGAAAGCATTAATCGTTCTATCTCCGATGACGTACCGCCAGCTGCAGAACAAAGAGTAGATGAATAAAGGCCAGAAAAACATCCAGCCTTGACTCCTGCTTTGCTTCTCGGGCCGGAGATTATAAAGGGAAAGGAGTTGCCATAAGCCCAGCCGGTAAACGTTCGCGTGTCGAGCCTAAGAGCAAAGTTCCTTCTGAGGTGACCATGGCTAGAAGTTAGTGAAAGGGAGGATCTAGGCTATCATCTCTGACTATTGGATTCATTCAAGTAGTAAGCGGATAGCTCCTATCAATTTCATTTAAATAGGCACATGAGAATAGACTGAAATGCTTCCCGAGAAGACTCTACCGGCGGACATCGGTTGCAGTGTACGGAAGATGCCGATCCAAGTTGAATCAAAGCCCGGCCGTCCTCGTGCTACAAAATGTGTCTTTCTGGGTTATTCTCGAACTCGAAAAAAAAGAGTTCTCGTTGTTATAGTCCGGTTCTTCGGCGGTACTTTACCTGTGCTGATGTCACCGAGTTTACAAAAATCTTTCCCAGATCTAAAAAAGGTCTCAGATGGAAAAAGCTCGGCTTACTTCTTTCAAACCAGTAGATAGGTTGTAGGAAAGGGCTAGACGGGATGAGGAGATCAGATGCGGAAAGGAGAGTCAAACAGAGCCTAGTACTGATCAAGAGAGCTACTATCCTATCCACAAGCAGCTGGGAATAGACCAAAACTGGAGCTGATCAAGATGCGTTCCAAAGCAACCTGATCGTGTCGACCAACAACAGAGCTGAGCAACCGGCTGAGAAAGAAGCGTCACTATAGAGGTGTATAAGCATCCTGATTGGTTGTCCTTCTTGTATTGTAAACGAGAAGAAAGGAGTTGTTAACGCTTCGCTTACGCGTGAGAAGTCAAATCCACTGACTGCGGGTACTGCTTTTGGTTAATAAAGATCCCTTGGTAATCATTGCCCGTGTTCGGACCGGAGTGTCCTACTGCTGTGTTGACGAAAGTGCTTGTCTATTTAGCCCTATAAGATCCGGTTTCAGAGCGCGCTTAAAAAGCTCTGCTTTATTGCCTCTTGTCTTAGGCTAGCTATTAGCCAAAGGTTACCGGCAACTCCCGACTACACAACGTTAACCCTTGCTTGGTCGGTCTTGAGATGCATATGAATCAGAAATCGAAGAACGGGATGCTTTAAAAGGAGGATGGCAATTAATTGGCTTCAAAGTCAACAGGTATAAGCTTTCGATGGAAGCGCTAGGCAAACCTGTAACAGAATAGGGGTCGAGTAGCAGATCCAAAAGAAAAGGACTCAATCCTTGGCTAGACCTAGCCCTCTTTTTCAAATCATTAATTCCACTCTTTTTTCTCGGTGCGGTGGCATCAACAATTCTATCAGTTCTTGGTTTTGTGGATGAAATTCCAAAAGAGAGGGCCCCGGTAGAAAGATAGAAATCGTGTTCGGGCACCGTACCGCAATACCATCATTTACTTTTATAAGACGAAAATCAAATTCCTAATTCCATTCTCTAAGACGAACTAAAGGGATGTCTCTAAGCAGCCAAGGCCAAGAGCAAGCAGGAGTAGTCCTATCTGCCTAGAAGGATTCGATAAAGAGAATGTGAGTGTGAGTGGGCAGGAGATCAATAGACACAGAAAGAGAAGACCAAAAGGAGCAGAAGGCACTCAGTTGTTTATGTGAAATCAAGGAGCAGCAGGTTACACTTTTACACTTTCCCGAAGAGAGCTCGAAGCAATAAGATGAAAGGCCGAGGAGAATCTGCTTGTGCCAACGGTAGCAGAAACGTATCCCAGGGGTGCTTAAACAGAGGTGAATCCGGCGGCAGTTTAGGATCCGCCGGCGGCTGTGTCGTGGAGGAATTGTCGGTCATTCATCCTTCGATACTCAATTCATGAAGATAAAGCTTTCCTTTTCCAACTACTATAAACCTTAACCAACAGCAATTGATTCACACGGGTCCCAGTCGGACTCTATCAACCAAAACTTTGACGCACAGTACAAAAGATACCTGTAAGACAAACGAAAGACTGAAGGAAGATGGTAACCTATCCTTCTACAAAACCCCTACCGGTTGCATTGGTTAGCAGATCCCTGCATCATCGCTCGGAATCAGAGACCCTCATATTTAGGCTTTGAACCACACACAACACTCTTAAGGCAGATATCACTCGATGCCATGCCATAAGAAACCTCTATGCGGTTAGGGAGTTGCTCCTGCCAAACTAAAAGGATAAAGCGAAACCAACTGCACTTTACTTTATCGGATAGGTCTTCCTCTCTAACTCTACCGGATGCTTGTACCGATCATGCGAAAGTACCAAGCAAATCTCTCTTGAGAGGTCGAATATCTAAATGGCAGGCAAAATAATAATAGTAGTCTACAATGGTGTACCATTTACTCTTTCCATTGACTCTTTCCTATGGTCGGCCCTCTCGCTTTCATTGGATTAATTCATTGCTTCACTTCCTCCTTATATAGCTTCAAAGGAATTCTCTCCTTATGTGTGCGATAGCTTTTCTTCCTTTTCGTAGTTAGGGCAAAGAGAACTCAAGACCAGAAGTTGAGGTGGGCTCGCTCCGGACCATGAATGATAGCTAGCGTTCTTTCTTATTTCTTTTCAGCGACTACGAGGCGTCGGAATCAATCAGCTTAGTAGAGCGACGCAGCGACGCAGAGAAGCTGCTATTTGACCAGTGCAAAGATTAGATAAATGAGTGGAAGAAGGGCCCTAGAAAACTCAGCAAGTGGAGAGGGCTCGGGAAAGGAGGGCGGACCGGCATGCGATCGTGGAAGATCAGAGCAGGTAAGGTTGACCTCCCCACCCTAGGAAGATCAGAGGAAGAGTGGCCTACGAAGCTGCTATGCCGGAGAAGCTCACTGACTAGATTCACTCAACTCGGAATAGAATAGCAGCGCAGCTCCGACAAGAGGCCAGTAATGGAATGGTACGGCAGATCGAGATCACGGAGAAGAAGGGCTCAAGTCATCTGCTCCGAATAAGGGCTCAAGTCATCCAAGGATAGGAGCGAAAGAGAATCAAAGGCAGACGGCAGAGGCACAGAAATTATAGGGAGGTGATGGGACCGGGACCGGGATGGGATAGGCTACAGTAGTAGATCCCCCAGGCGGATCAGAAGGACTTCAAACCCGGGCGGAGTAGTCGCTCATCACTAGCTCACGAGCCTATCTGGAGAAAGAGGAGCCTAACCATGTCAGCGAGGTCCGGTCGAAACTCTTTCTCAAAGCTCGGCTAGTCTAGTTGGGAAGTCCCACTACGCGGTTGTCTTTATTATAATATAGTGCCGGGAAAGGGTCTAAGGAGTGTTCATGAGATGAGTGAGGGGATAGGTGCTCAGTTGATGAAAGAAGAGGGTCGATTCACCCAGCCTAGCGTCAAGACCGGGCTTCGTCAGGCTCGATGAAAGAAGAGAAGGAAGCAGTCAAAGGCATACGGCGTAGGAGTAGAGGTCTCCTATGGGTCGCTGTGAGGAGTGTAGATGCAGTAGAGGGCGAAGAGGTGGAGACGCAGTGAGAGGAAGGTGCCCTATCTATCCTGTCGCGGTCCTTTTTGCTTGACTATGTAGTCGAGGGGCGAAGAGCTGCCTAAACTAAAGTAATATTGGGAAGGGTACCCACGATAGGTGAGACGATAGTCGACTGGCGAAGAGCTGAACGGAAGGGAAGGGAAGCATCGGCGAATGAAGATATGAGTCTCTTTCTTCTTTCCCATATTTAGGGAATAGGCGTGAGGTATGTAAACAACTATTGGTCAATTGGAATAGACGTGAGGTATGTAAACAACTATTGGTCAATTTTAGAAAAAAGAACTTGTCCCCCCTCTCCCAACCATCTTCTCACTAAGATACCCATTTTGGCGAGGTACCGGGGTTTGCAACCGCAGTCCTGGGGGGTAAGGATTCTATAGCCATTAAGGGTTCCTGTATCTGGAGCACCCTGTACGGCAATTTGTCCTTAGGTAAATTCTTTTATCCTTAATTGGATTTGGTACCGGTTACCTGCCTATCTCCTTCCTTCGTGTGGCTAGTGCCTGGGCAAGGCCAACCAGTGGCGTGTCAAGAGTTTCTTTAGTACAGGTGTAAGCCCAAAAGGGAGCTCTACTCTACTGGCCCAAAAGTCAGCTCTACTCTAAAGTCTACTCTACTGGTTTGATTTCTTAGTGGTCTACGTACTTTTACCTGTACAAGGACAACCAGTGCCTGGGCGAGGCCAACTAGGGCAAGGACAACCCTTTCCGTTGCAACAGTCTCTTTAGTACAGGTAAGCCCAAAGGCCGAGGACGGGTGAGCCCCAAAAGGGTCAGAGTACAGGTTTGATTTTGTTAATGGGCCGTGTACAAAGGTCCACCAGGACCTCCAACCTAAGTTTTAGCGCGCTAAGAGTCCTTAGAATTAGTTTTTGACCCTGTGCTGTACCCTACTTTATCAGTTATATAAATCAGTTAGAGAAATTTGTACACTAATTGTACATGTAGAGTTTAAACCCAAGGAAGGTATTCACTGGTGAACCTCGAACCCCTGTTTTGAATTTCCTGTGTCTACTCTTTGAGCTGGAACCCTGAACTCCCAAACCGTTCCTTCTATCTCGACCACCCTTTCCCCTACTTTGTACTTATGGAAATTCCATCCTGACTTTGTTTTCGTACCGTAACCCCTTTAGGGCCTTCGGTGGGCCCTCTCACCGGCAACAGGACAGAGGTATGAAGTATCAGGACATAAGTCTCTTTCTATCCTATATCTGTACACTTAGAAAAGTCTCTTTACACTCAAAGTATGCACGACCAACAAAAGCATCAAGAAACTCAAAAGCCCCAAATGAGACTTTGCCGGGTGCTTTCTTTAGCCCTACTTCAAAGCCCCATAGCTAACTCAAAAGTCGAAGACGTACTTTTGCCCTCTTCAAGAGGCTAGTAAGCATGAAATGCTTTACTTCAAGAGCAGTAACACTAGCAGTACTATCCTTTCCTTCAGCAGCAGCCCCAACAGAAGCAATTAACGTAGCACCAGTGGTCTACTCAATAGCCGCAACTCCAAGAGCAACTGGAACAGCAGCCCCAATATCAACTTCCCCAGCGGTACTATGCTTTCCTTCAGCAGCAGCAGGACCATCTGCTACTTCAAGAGCAACAACAGAAGTAACTCCAAGAGCCCTATCCTTTACTTCAAGAGCAACAATAGCCGGAACTCTAAGAGCTTCAAGAGCAGCTTCAGATGATGATATAAGTATGTGCTCATTTCTAGAATTGATTACTCCTGTCTGTATTGCTCGCTTAAGAGTTGCTCGCAACTCAACTAATTTATGTATAAGGTGTGCGCATCTAGTTTATATATAAGTTGTAGTCGTCTAGTGCTCCTGTTTAAGTAGCACTCAGTCTGTTTACTTCGTCTAGCTCATAGGAGTATCCCTACTAGTGTCTTACTCAAGAGCCTTAGTGTACGCCGTCTAAACTCAAAAGTTGCATCCCTTCTTTTGGCGTACTGCAGAGTCTAAGACCTTATGGTTTAACTGAGGAGCGTAGTACTGTGTTAACTCAGTAGTAGCCCTAGTAGCCCTGGTAGTGTATTACTCCCCAGCCGTCACACTATAACCAAGAGCAGCATCACCAAGAGTACAGCTCTTTAGCATTTACTAAAGCAACTAACCCTAAGTGATAGCTCCAAAGCATCAATAGCAGCACCAGTGTACTCTATAGCAACTGCAATAGCACTAGTATATTTACTAGCATCAGTAGTAGACTCAGACTCCAAAGCATCGCTACTCTACTGTAGAGTGACTGCCCTATCAGCAGCCGCCCTAGCTACAGTAACTGCCCTAGCGTTAACTATCTACTTAGTAACAGCAGCAGCGTACAGCAGCACCTGTAGTATAACTGCAAAGGCATCAAGAGCAGCACCTAAACTAGCTTCACTAGCAGCAAGTAAAGGAACAAAAGAAGCTTAAAATTTGAAGTATGATGCTGATGATATAAGTGTGTGCTTCCTTCCCTAGTTTTTGACTCCTGTCTGTATTGCTCGCTTAAGAGTTGCTCGCTACTCTGTAATTAATTTATGTATAAGGTGTGCGCATATAGTTTATATATAAGTTGTCCGCGTCTAGTGCGTATAAAGAGTAGCACTAAGTCTGGAGAGTAGCCCTCAGTCTGTTTACTTCGTCTATCTCCGAGTAGCCCCAGTAGCCCTCCTAGTTGATTACTCAAGAGTAGCCCTACTAGTAGGATCAGGATTGACTTTAGCAACAAGAGTAGCCCCACTAGCAGCCCCACTAGTAACTCCAAGAGCCCTCCTAGTAGCACCAGTAGCCTCCCTACTAGCCTCAGCAACACTAGTAGCAGCAGTATACGACTGAAAAGCATGAGCCGCCCTACTATACTCACTAACAGCAACAACAGTAGCCCTAGCGTTGAGTAACTTGAAGAGCAGCAGTAGCAACAGTGGTATACTCAATATTAGCAACAGTAGCATCACCAACAGCAGGAGCAACAGAAGCAACAACATAGGGAACTAAAGCAGCTTTAAATGTTTAGTATATAATGCTGAGATTCAAATGTTTAGTATATAATGATGATAGAAGTCTTTCCTCATTTCCGTAATTTACGACTTATGTGTGTATTGCTCGCTTAAGAGTTGCTCGCAAGTCAACTAAGAAGTTTATATGTCTAACTTGTACGCGTATTATAGTTTAATATAGTTGTTGTACACTCTGTTGCTTAGTAGCAACTAGTGTACAAGGCCTAAACTCAAAAGTGGAGGACGTACTTTTGGCGTACTCAATGGGGGTGGCCTCCCAGGGTATACTCAGACGCGTACTACTGTGTTACCTCAATATACGCACCAGCGTCAACAGTAGACTCGAAAGCTGCCCCAGTAGCAGCCCTACTATACTCACCAACACCAGCACTCACCAACACCAGCAACAGTAGCAGCACCAGTGTACTTACTAGCCCCTGTGTACTCACTAGCCCCAGTAACTGCACTAGCTACAGTAGCAGCACCAGTAGACTCAATGGCAGTACTAGCAAGAGTAACTACTTCAACAGCAGCACCCCTGTACTCAATAGCAGTACTATCTACAGTAACTTCACCAGCAGCAGTAGAGTCTGAAGTGAGAGGTTCAAAAGTGCGTCAAGTGTGAAGTATGTTCATTATGATGGAAGTATGTCCTTACTTCCCTAGTTTGTTACTCCTGTCTGTATTGCTCGCTTAAGAGTTGCTCGCAAGTCAACTCTTAAGTGTATAAGTAATTAATTTAAGTCTATGTATCTAATTTGTACGCGTCTAGTGCTACGAAACAGTATCACTAAGTCTGTTTACTTGCTGTACTTCCTGGGATCCACCCTCCTCTGTTATTACTGAAGAGTCGGGTACCCCCTGTTTAACTCAAGAGCGTCCTACTGTGTTAACTGACTAGTAGCCCCAGTAGCCCTACTGTACTTACCAGCAGCAGCAGCAACACTAGCAACAGTAAGAGTGGGAACACTAGGAACAACAACTTGAACAGCAGCCCTACTAGGAGCACCAGGAGCAACTTGAACAGTATCTAAATCTGCTACTAAAACAGCGAGAGCCCCAGCAGCAACACTCTACTCAATAGCAGCACCAAGAGCAACTAAAGTAGCAAGTACATTAGCAACTGAAAAGCTTGAAAAGGAGCTTCCAATTTGAAGTCTAATGCTGATGGTAGAAGTATGTGTTCATTTCCGTAATGGATTACTCCTGTCTGTATTGCTCGCGTATATGTTGCTCGCAACTCTTATATGTATAACGTGTGCGCGTATAGTGTATATATAAGTTGTAGTCGTCTAGTGCTACTGTTTATACGCACTAAGTGTAATCAGTACCCCCTGAGCCGCCTAGTGTCTACCGGCTAAACTCAAAAGTCGCGGACCTCTTTTTTGCCCTCCTCAAGAGGCTAGTAAGTGTTAAATCCTTTACTCACTAGCCTCACCAGCGGTAACACTAGTAACACCAGCAGCATCAACAACATAGTCTGAAGTGCCAGCTGCAAAGGCAGCATCAAAAGCAACTTTTCAAGAGCCCCACTATCAACACCAAAAGCAGCACTAGCCTCACTAACAGCAGCAGTAGTGTACTCACTAGCATCAGCATCCCTACTCGCCCCAGTAACTGCATGAGCAGCCCTACTATCCACCGTAACTTCACCAGCAGCAGCACTCTCAACTTCCAAAGCAGCAAAAAGAGCTTCAAAAAGAGCTTCAAAGAAGTGTAATGATGATGATATCAGTATGTCCTTAGTTCCGGAGTTTCTTCCTCCTTAAAGTCTTGCTCTGTGTTGCTCGCAACTCAACTCTTAAGTTTATATGTATAACTTGTACGCGTATTATAGTTTAATATAGTTGTTGTACACTCTGTTGCTTAGGAGCAACTGGTGTACAGGGCCTAAACTCAAAAGGTGAAGACGTACTTTTGGCGTACTCCAGAAGCGCGGCCCACAGGGTTAACTCAAAAGCCTATTTTAGGGTTAACTCACTAGTAGGAAGAGCATCCCTACTGTACTCACTAACAGGAGCCCTACTAGTAGCACTACTCGGAACTTCACCAGCCGCAGCCCTAGCAAGAGTAACTGGACCAGTGTACTCACTAGCAACAGTAGACTCACTAGCTACAGTAACTGCACCACTAGCAGCACTAGTCACTTTTAAAGAGCAACAGAAGCACCTGAAGAAGTAACTAAAGCAGCTTCAACGTAAGTAACTTCAAAAGCAGCTTCTAATGATGATGATATAAGTATGTCTTCATTTCCTGAATTGATGACTCCTGTCTTAATTGCTCGCGTATATGTTGCTCGCAACTCAACTAATTTATGTCTAAGGTGTACGTGTGTAGTGTATAAGTTGTAGGCGTCTAGTGCGTATAAAGAGTAGGACTAAGTAGGGTGCCCTCCTCAAGAGGCTTAGCGTACACGGCCTCAACTCAAAAGTGGAATACCTGCTTTTGCCCTCCTCAACAGCCTACTACTGTGTTAACTCAAAAGCAGCAATAGGAACTTTAACGGGAGCCCTATCCTTTACTTGAAGAGCAACTTCAACAGTAGCAACACTAGCAGGACTAGCAGCCCCAATGGACTCAAGAGCATCAACAGCAGGAGCAGTGTACTCTATAGCAACTTCAAGAGCACCAGTAGACTCAAGAGCATCAACACTAGTATACTCAAAAGCAGCACCGGAAGTAGCGATGTACTCACTAGCAGTAGGACCAGCAGCCCCATTGGACTCAAAAGCATGAGCATCCCTACTGTACTCTAAAGTCACTTCACCCGCGGTAGCCCTAGCACCAGTAACTTGAACAGCGGCAGCCCTCGCACTAGCGGCGTCAAGAGCCGTAACTCAAGCAGCTTCAAAAGCCGGAACTCCAACATCAACTGAAGTACTTTAAGTGTAGAGTATAAGTCTAATGATGATGATATAAGTATGATCTCATTTCCGTAATTGCCGACTTATGTATGTATTGCTCGCTACTGAGTTGCTCGCAACTCTTTTCCTAAGTAGGAACGGTATGCTTTGGATTGACTATTCAAAGCGGAGGAGCACTTTTGCTGCATACTTTTAATTGTAAATATACGTGATAGACTTTCGTCTACGTGCGTAAGTCGATTAATAAAGTATATAATAATTGTGTACTCTACTCTAGCAAGACTCTTTAGTAGCAGTTTGTGTACTGTTTACTTTGAGTTAAACTCTAAAGCTTCTGATCTAGCTCCCAAGGCCTCAACCCTAGACGTAGCCCTATCCTTAACTCAAAGGTGCTCCTTAAGTGTTAACTGACCAGCCTCAAGAGTATCAACTCTAACAAGAGCAACTTGCCTCTCAACTGCGCAAGCCCCAGTAGCAGCATCTCTATCCCCAGTAGCCGCCCTAGTAACAAGAACTTCAATAGGGTCAGCATCCCTATCCCCAGTCGCTTCCCTAGTACCGGTAACTGCAGTAGTAGCATCTGTAGCAGCAGTAGTACCAGTAGTCACTTTTTTGAAGCCTGAGGAGCTCGCAGGCATATTTTCAGTCTTAAGTGTTAGGTCTAATTCTAATTGTAATTCTGATGGTATTAGTCTTTCCTTAGTTCTATTATTTGTAACTCCTGTGTGTATTGCTCGCTACTGAGTTGCTCGCAAGTAATTAATGTAATTAATTTATGTACTCTATAGCAAGACTGTACTGTTTAGTTATCGAGTACTGTTTAGGAGCAGGTTGTACGCAAAACCTTGACTTAAACTCGAAAGCCAGTTTTGAATTTGCAGTAGCTCCAACTGGTACATAAGTTAGAAAAAGGTTGAAAACCCCATGTTTTTGGCATTTGGATTTGCCTAAGGAAATTGAGACCAGAATTGCGAAAAGTTGAGAAAATTCTGCTTCAGTGTTTTTAGGGGAGGAGCATCGAGATTTGAAGTGTTAAGCATATAGCTAACGGCGCACTTTCGTGAACGAATGAGCTTTCATTTCGACGATCTTGGGCTCCGTTTGCCTTCCTTCTATTTGACCTCCTGTTGGTCCTTCTATTTGAATTGAACTCTGTTGGTCCTTCTATTTGCCTAGGGTTGCTTTTCTGTCCTATTTGCCCTCCGGCTATGCTCTGCTTTCCTTCTTTCCTACCTCTTTCTGTCCTACCTCTGCTTTGCTATTTTGACTCTTAAGTATGCTAAGTATGCTCTTCATTTCCGTTCCTCTGTTCATCTGTGCCCTATGTTCGCGTATATGTACCGTTCCCTTTCTTTCCTAACTTCGTTTCTAGAGGAACGTTTTAGATATGGGAACGTTTTACATATAGGAAGGGTTTACTTACGTTGGTAGGGTGGCGTTACCTGAACTGCTTTCCTTCTGTATCCTGAACTGCCTATATAGTAACGTTTTCCCGTGGTAGGAGATATAGCCTGAACTGCTTTTTTGCTGATGGAGCATCAACTCCTTAGAGCCTGACCTGCTTTTCTGATGGAGCCTGAACTCCTATATAGTCTAGTTTTACGCTGGTACGCGATGTATCGTCACCTGCTTTCCTGATCCTAACTTCTTTTTCTCTAGGAAGGGTTTACTTACGTTGGTAGTATATGTATCCTCATTGGTCGGAGATGTATCCTCACCTGAACTGTGCCTATAGAGATGTATCCTCACCTGACCTTCTTTCTTTCTTTGGTGCCTTTGGTTCTTCATCAATTGTGTTTGGTGCCTTCTTATTTCGTGCTCTATCCTCACTTTCGTGATATAGGGTGAACTGCTCTAGGGTCACGGTTTACGGTATAGGAACGTTTTCTGTTGGTACGCTAGGCGATGTAGCTACACCTGCTTTGTTTGGTGCGTTTGCTGTTGCATTTGCGTTTGCTGGCTTTGCTTTCCTTACTTCCTTCCTTGTCGTCTTTGCTGACTTCTGAACTGCTTTGGTGATATAGCCTGAGCTTTGCTCTGACTTTAAGTCCTTTCTCCTTTCCTAAATGCTTTCGTGAACTGCTTTGCTGATGTATCCTCACTTTTCTAATGTAGCGTGAACTGGTTTCTTTCCTCACTTCTTTCTCGAGGAACGAGATAGAGGAACGGTTTACTCTAGAGGTATAGAGGAAAGGAATAGAGGATAGGTTTCCTATATGGATATGTATACGTTGGTAGTAGATACGGTTTACGTTGGTACGAGATGGAGCGTTAGCTGCTTTCTTTGCTGATGTAGGGTCACCTGCTTTCTTTCCTGAGCTCCTTTCCTCACTTCTTTCTCTAGGAACGTTTTACATAGAGGCCTGAGCTCCTTTCCTGACTTCTTTACAGCTTTGCTGATATAGCCTGAGCTTTGCTTCCTTTAAGTCCTTTCTCCTTTGCTTACTTGTTTCCTGCCTTTGCAGTTGAATTCTTTGCTGACTTGTCTGTCGAATTCTATTACGCACTAGGTAGGATAGAATTTAACTTCCAAATGGGTAGTATTGAATTTAACTTCCAAAATTGTACCTCACTTTGATGGTCTCTATATTTGATGGTCTCTATTAAGTAATTTAGTCTCTATTAAGTAATTTACTGGCTTCTGGTACCTAAATTTCTTTAGTGGCTTCTGTTACCTGAATTGTCTGTCTTCTGGTATTAGTTCCTGGGATAGGCTTTGCGTTCCTGAATTGATTGATTGGAAATTCTACTTCCTAAATGGGATGTCTAATTCTATTAAGAACTGGTATAGGAAATTACCTGTTGGTATAGGAACTTGGGATAGGAACTTGGTATAGGAACTTACCTCTTCTCTTGGTATAGTAGTAAATGCCCTGTTGGGCTAGTAAATTCGTTCCTCAATTGATTTAGTGGCTTCTGGTACCTTACTTTAGTGTCTTCTGTTACCTGCCTTTCCTTTCCTGTCTTCTGGTACCTACTTTCTGGTACCTCTGCTTGCCAATTCTATTATTTACTGGTATAGGATTATTAACTGTTATATGAAATTCTTTCCTTACTTTGATTGATTGTCCTTTGCCCTTGCTTCTTTGAATTGTCTTTGCCGTTCCTTGCTTTTGAATTGTCTGTCGACTTCTTTGCTTCCTTTAAGTGCTTGCTCCTTTGCTTACTTCTTTGCTTCCTTTAAGTGCTTCCTCCTTTCCTGACTTCTTTCTAGACTAGAGGAATGGTTTAGATATAGGACCGGTTTACTTCTGTTGGTACTATATACGGTTTTTGTTTAGGTTGCTAGTCTATATATCCCGAACTCCTATGTGGGCTAGGAGATGTATCCTGAACTTCGGTACGAGGAGGGGTTTCCGTTGGTAGGAGCCTATATGGTAAGGGTTCGGTTTCCGTTGCCAAGGGTAGGGAGAAGAAGTGCCCAGAGCTGGAGGTAGAGCGGGGAAATAGGAGACCGATGAAAGCATGCAGAACGTTTGCCTACCCCGGAGAGATTAGGCTCGATGGAACTGAAGAGGACCCAGCCAACTATCGAAAGAAGAGAGGTGCAAAGTACACTGGAGCAAGTGACGAAGTGAAGTGAGACCCTTCCCGTGGACCAGGAGAGGCTCGAGGGTCAGAGTAGCCAGTCCGATCGATGCCTAAAGAAGTCATAGCATAGAGGCTTGTCGTACGGGATTTCGAAAGTAGGAATCAAGGACTGTTAGGCAAGTGTCTGGCTTTCAAGGATATGATCAGTCTGCATGGGTAGTCCGAAGCGGTGTAGAACCTACGATGCCAATCCGGGGATAATAGAGGGAGAGCAGGACCCAACCCAACTAACGGGGAGGAGAATAGCGGTCAGAAGAGTGGAGCGTAGATTTCCCATCTCAAGTGGACATGAGTGGCGGTCGTTCTCCACACCATGGTTAAGGAGCGGCATAGACGTGAGAACTTACGGACTGTTGGCATAGAAAGCACTCCGAGCGACCATTACGAAACCCAAACCCATTAATTTAGGGAGCGTGCATAGGTGAATTCCATCCTTAATTGGATTTGGGACCGTTACCCCTTTAGCCCCTTCGGTGGGTACAGTACCTGGACAAGGACAACCCGGACCTGTACAAGGACAACTAGTGCCTGGTCAACAAGGACAACCTTAACCCCAAAAACAAGGACAACCTTAACCCCAAAATCGTTCCTCTATCTGTAACACCTTGTACCCCTACTACAGGTATAAGCCTTAGTACGGTTAAGCGCCAAAGGCCGAGTACAGATAAGCCCCAAGGGCAGCTCTTACTCTACTGGTTTCCTTTTGATTAGTGGCCCCCGTACTTTTGTTCATGGCTTTGGGCGCCATTCACTCTTATCTTCAGTTCGAGTAGCATTTGTTACGCTAATCTCTGATCTACTCTCTTCAATATTTCTCAAAAACAAGAGTTGACTAAGATATTCTGATTAATATTGGCTTTCTAGAAGGAAAAACACTTTAATTGGGGGGGCAACCGGAGCACTTAAGTAATTTCGAGGCAGGGTAATATAAAGAGAATTTCCACTGCGAAGCAAATTATTATAGGGTGGCCATTATATTGTATTGGCTCGAGCCACTTTCCAGAACGGAGGAAACTCTGACAAAGGAGTGAATTCAAAATAAGATGCAAGATGACGATCTGAACATGCTCTCTCTGTATACCATCCATTCACAGAATCAATTCCATTCCCAAGAACAGGAGCAACTCGCCAAGAGTAAGGGCAGGTCAGGCAAATTCATATTAGTGTTTTTCTTCCTCGTATCGGTGAACTTAACAATTGTGATTATTAGAGATCTCAGCCAGAAAGGTTATGTCTCAAACGAATACCCGGAGAAAGAGACGGGCACCCGCGTAAAAGGGTACCCACTTTACTTTAATGTGAAAGGGTACCGTATTTTATTAGTATTATGTCCTGTCCCGAACGGCTAAAGAAAACGGAAACCATGAACTTCCGGTTTTATATTTCAAGAGGTGCGGAGCCTTGAACTTCTCTTTCCATGGAATCTGAATCAACATCTTAATCTCTTTCCGTTAATCTGGTAAGGTCTCCACCTGCGGGATACGGTATTTCATCTTTTGTTTTGAGGCGTCCGTTCTTCATATCATCTTTTGAGGCGTCCGTTCTTCATAAGCCCGTGAACAACGTTCAAGCCCGTTAAGCCGCTGCCCTATAAGCTAAGCTCTTTCAGAACCTTCTTTCCCGCGCTGCCCTATAAGCTAAGCTCTTTCAGAACCTTCTAGCTAAGCTCTTTCAGAACCTTCTTTCCCGCTGCCCTATAAGCTAAGCTCTTTCAGAACCTTCTTTCCCGCTGCCCTATAAGTGCTTTTCAGAACCTTCTTTCATTGAGAGGAGAGTCGGACGGCATATAGAAGACTTTTATAGGGAGGCACTCCGACGACCGGAAGTACGGGGAAAGAATGATCTTTGTTCAGAGAAGGGCACGGAATCCAACAACAGGAACAGACTCGGGGTCGGGACGGAATCCTTAAGCAGCGGAGGATCAAAAGATGAAAGGTCGAAGAAGCGGGTAAACGAGAGCAGAAAGAAAAGCTTATACGGAGAGGAGTTGGAGAAAGAGATTAGCGAAGTAGCGGTCCGAGGGTCGGAGGGCTCGAGATTTGAGTTAGGTACGAGCGACAGCGACGTGAAATAGAAGCTGGTCTGGTACCCTTGTATCCTAATATATATATATATATGCTCCGCCTAGCAACAGGAGTGATAAAAAACAAAAACAAAAGAGTATTTGAAGATAAAAAGAAGGGCGTAGAGTGAATGGAACAAACAAAGATCAAATAAGAGAAACTAATTAGAATTCAAAAGAGTAGATCAATATACGTTTTTCATAGCCGACAGGTGCAGAGAGAAAACGAGAACCGGCACTACCATACTATAAAATTCATTCTTCACGTTACCTAGCACCAAAGAGTGAATCCCATTCACTCAAGGCGCCAGGATATAATGGGCCAAACCAATTCTCTCTTTGGCGCCAAAGAGTTCATTCCATGAACTCCTGGTGCTAGAGTCAATGGCTATGGGCCATGAACTCTACCGTCCCTTCTCTTTCTTTCCCGAACTCCTTTCCCTGTTTTATGCAAGCAAAGATGGGTTTGTGATTGAATCGGCCCCTAACTCCAATTTCGATAACTTATTAAGTGCACCCGTTCTCCGCTCGAGCCTATCTTGTATAATACCCTATAGCGTATCCGCTCGAGCCCATCTTTGCTACCCCAGCACCAAAGAGTGAATGGCAATAGTCCATGAACTCCTGGCGCTAGAGTAAATGGGCCAAAGCCATTCACTCTTACCCTTCCCTTCCGTTCAGCTCTTCGCCCCTAAATTACGGTAAAGCGATCCCTCGTTACCTCGGCCCTCTAAGGTGTTTTTGATTCAGGAATGATAAAAACAAATTCATGTTTCAGAAAAGCATTTTAACACAAAATTCAGAAGACCCGATTATAATAAAATAAAAAGATAAGTGAGCTAGAAACCAATTTGAACTAAGGGACAAATCAAAAGAGACGGAATTCATTGGATATCGCCAGGCTACACTCAAAGGAAGCGGTAGTCATAGTCATAGTCACGCACTGACCGACCCTCTCTCCTCATAAGGTCTTGCCTGCCCCGGTGCCACAACCCAAACTGCACTTTTGATATTACCATAAGAGGAGAGATCTTCCTCGCTTGACTTTTAGAGTGTTCTTTATATGATATGGGCGCCATGAACTTATACTGATGTAATCTTCAGCAGATTACAGTAATTGCGTGAATGGCGTCCAAGGCCATTCACTCTACGGGTGTTGCTTGCTATCCAGACCATTTCCCATGTAGAATAAAATATAAATGAGCAACTGTCTAACATGGAAAGATAAGGAAGGAGAAAGAAGAAAGATAAGGGATAGGGATAGATCAATCGTTGTTTTTGTTTTGAATGAACCACTATTTTTTTTTGAATGAACCACTATTACTCATTTTTGAATGAACCACTATTATTATATTTAGCAATGCCATGAAGATAAGATACAGGACTGGTGCGAAGCCAAAAACAAACAGATTAAACAATAAAGAGATTCCATGAAAAGAGTGAAAACGTTGTTGCCATATCAAGTGAAAACTTGCCATATCATATATATATATAGGCAGCAGTTGAGTCCCGTGCCCGTCGAGTATGCAGCAGTTGAGTCCCGTGCCCGTCGAGTTAAAATAGTTATTCCCGGCTGCTTAGGCTGCTTTGCTTGACGGAATGAACTCCAATCCTTTAGTATGAGTCTGTTGCTGCTGTCTTTTCCCGTCCTTTAGCTCCCTCAAAAGAATTTAACCTAGAAAGAGAACAATAAAATACTAACTTATGAGACGCACAAAACAAAAGATAAAGTGAAAGTTCAGACCGACGTGCATATTTATTATATAATAATTTATAAGATGAAAATGGTATAAAGAATAGAATATGATTCATGGTATTAAGAATGGATTCTTATGAGTGGTATAAAGAATAGATTCTGATTCACTCCCGTCGTTCGGAGATTGAATTCAAGTGCAGATCGAGAAAGCCCAATACAATATAATAGGCCACAAAGCTTAGCCACGAGTGGACCGAAATGGGCCCGCGAAGCAGGGAAACGGATGCTGTAAGATGATGCTTTCTTGAAAGCTAATTCGTGAACTCAGGAGAGGGTATATCAGATAGGCTCGCCCCTCATAACGTAAGTTTAAGGAGAGGAATGGAGAGGAGTTGGTGATATGCTTCACACATACCCTCGCATCAAAACTTCACTATGAAACTCTCTATTACACTCTCGGGTCCCGTACAGACTATCAGACGGGGCACCAGCTTCATTCTAAGGGCTGCTCTAGTAGAGTCAATGGCCAAAGATACATCATACTAAATCCAAATGGTACACCATTTACGACCACAATTATTATTTTGCCTGCCATGACGATATATTCGACCGGTTGCTAGCCATTCACGCCCCACTTAAATGTTTGGTGCTGATGTTAGGAAATGTAAAGTATCAAAAGGAAGTGTTCCAAATTACCTCACCCTAAGATCTTTCGTAGTTTTGAATCGAACTTACTTACTTAGAGGGCACGCCAAGTATATAGTGGGGTGCCTTGATTACATCAGTATAAGTGAATGGAAAGAGTGATAAAATATTCGAGGGATCGCTTTCATTTTCGGTAAGATCTTTCATTATAAGTTCACTTTCGCCTCTCTATGGAATGGATGAGATGTACCTGCTTGAAGATTGAACTTCGGTCTATCACCTTCATACTGGCTTGCTTTGCCTTTTCTTTCTACCACAGCTACTAGTGCTACGACTCTAACGGCTGAATGCTATCTGATTAAAAAGAAAAAGATTGAGGAACGGTGAGCAGCGTTTAACTCGAACTCAACACTCCCTACGGCTACGGCTCTTGGCAAGTGTGCCGGGTAAGGTAATAAAGAAGACTCGAACTCATCCACAGCTACGAGCCAAGCCATTAACTCAAGAAGAAGCAGAAGTTGAATTAGCAGCCGGAGAAGCTATTGAATTTCAATCACTTTCTTTACCTTCCGGCATAGAACCCTCCGTTTCCTCCTCTACGGCAACTAGAGCTACTATTGAATGAACTGCAACAGCTAACGTTTATGAGTCCGATCCTCTAACTCTTGAATTGACTTCCGCTACTAATAAAGAAATTCCTTTACTGTAACTAATTCATTTCTTTCATAACCTACTATTGAATGAACTGAAGAGGGAATGCATCTAGAGATGCTTCCTGATGCAACAAGCTAAAGAGCTACTTTCGCAACTAATACATCTCCAGCAACCGCTACTGATAAAAACCTATTTTCTATCTTTCACCGACCTATAAACCAGACATGAGGGAACTATTGAAATTACCTGTTGATGCATTGCTTGAAGCTATTCCGAAGGTTCCGAAAGGTTATGAAAGAAATAAGGCTTCTACGAAGGCGCCGTAAGGTGGAATGCTTTGAAGAAGGAAGAGTCTAGCTAGTTCAGTTCTAAGACCATTGGTTTAGATAGAACGCTAAGTAGGCTATGGTTGACTAGTAGTGGAACGGGAATTGAAATCCTTAGTTTCATGATCGGGAATGAGGGAAGCCGGGCACAAGGCTAATAAAGTAAGTAACTCATCAACGGAATCAGGATCAGGAAGCTTACCCTCTTCAGGTTAAGTAGCGGATTATACTCTTTACCTGAGTGAGGGAATGTATAAATGAAAAAAAAATAAAGAATTACGACAGTAAGGGAAGAAGAAAGGCTATTAACAGAGTGTGATGCGCATCAAGTCTTAAGCGTGGACTTTGACAGTAGGGTAAACACCCATGTTTTTTTCTGTAGAGCATATACCCCAGTTTTGGGATTATTTAAATAATCTCCCCGGGTATCTGATCCTAATTCTTTTTGCCTTCAACTGGACCTATGGTCTCATACAAAACCATAGGACTATCAATTCAATTTTGCACTTTAATGCGACCCAGAAAAGGGATTTTCTTTCTTTATGAAATCCGCTTTGGCTGGCGGGGGTTGAGCATTACCACGGTCCCTTTCCCTTCTTTAAAGAAAAAAAGGGGGGGTGGACACCCCGAAATAAAATGTCCCTAGACCGGACTGAAAAAAGAGCTTCAATTTGGTCGATTTTACTTGCTTGTTTTTTGGCTTGGTTGATCCATTTCTCCCCCGTCTTCCGGGGAAAACGATTAATCACGTCCTTCGAGATCCCCTTTGTAAAGAGGAAGTTCTCTCATATTTCTTTTGTGGCTGGACAACCGCTTGGATACTACGCTTCTTGGCCTTTATTTGCATTGTCTCCATCACATGGTTGTGTGGTGGGCTGCAGAGCAGGCTCTGCCTGGTGAGCTTTTGGATAAATACGCAGTACTCGGTGATGATATTGTTATCACCAATCCTGCTGTGGCTGAAGTTTACTCTAGCGCCCTAAGTAGGTTGGTATGGCCCATAGCTAAAACAACAACAGAAGTTCCAGGATCGGCTCTAAATGAAAGACCATTGGCAGTTTCGGGAATCACTGACCAGGTAATGAACTACGCTCTTAACGAGCTGCTCTGGCCTTTTCCGCTGCCACTAGCTTCTTCTTCGCCCTACTACATAAAGCATGATTTGATGATCCCCATAGCCTAATTCACAGCGGTATCACCCCCATAGCATAGCTAAACAACAATATCGCCGGTGTTAAAACAAAGCCCTATCTCATCCCTACGTGTGAAAGTCGAAAACAGGCTAGGAGCTCTGTCCTAGAACATAGCCGCTCGCAGTCACTCTTCGGGTTTAGATTCTAGAGGTTAGCTAGCGTCCCACCTTCCTCAGCTAAGGTTTGAGCTTCTTCATCTATATCATTGTAAGGAGAATCCCCTGTTGTTGGAAGATCAACTATTTACTTTGATGCAAAACCAGGAGACTACTCCGATCCAGTACTGGCTATTAAGCCTTTAGGCAACTCCTCTTTCTGTATCGGAATATCCAACCAATTCTCTAGTTTCTCTTGCTATTGGTGGCAAGGAATCAGCTATTGGATTTCCCGGTGGAATATTCTGAGACTCCTACTAGAGTTGACTTTGAAGCTATAGGTGGTATTGAACCAGTAACAAGACCATCCCTATTCCGATCGATCACTTGAAGTGAGTAGGGAACCTGTATAATTCAAATATAGTTCGTGTTCCGTGAGTTAGATTACTCCTAGGTGAAAGAGAAGCTCTAGTTGCAGTTCATTCCCTAGTTGCTGTAGAGACTCAATCAACAGTATCTATAGTAGCAGTAGCTGCATCAAAGGCTGTAGCAGATGCAGAACTTACAATTCAATCATTCCTCCTCTTGCTCTGGCATTTCTTCCTTCCTTCGTACTCCCTTAGTGAATGTCTGGCTTATCCCTTGAACTGAGTTGTGAGTTGTGGGCTTTCCCAGTTCCCCAGGCAAGTGCGCGGGTTGGGCCTCTTTCCGACGGGCGGTGTGTACAGGCTGTAAGGTTGAGAAGGAAAGCAACCGAGACCCACGGCAGTGAGACAGGTTTGAGTTTGAGACATGGTATAGGGTATAGGGTCGCGAGATACAGGGGGGAACGAAGCAGCCAAACCTAATGAAGAGCAGTGAGAAGAGGGATTCACGTGAGTGAGGGACCAGACGGGAAGGACTAAACTAGAACTATATGGGCTAGCCGGGAGAAGCCACTAAGGCGGAGAGAAGGCTGAAGAGGAGACGCCCTGCCACTAGACGTCCTCCTTTACGTTCTCTTCTACGAAAGTTCGATGTTCCCACAACTGTCGACAAGAATGAATGTCGTGAAGCGTCACTTCCCGTTTTGTTTTGCTGCATGATTATAAAGTCATTCACTTGATGACGGAAATGGGCTATGACCTTTTCTTTTCAAAGGCGAAGGGCTGTGTAGAGGAAGGGTGAGAATAAAGAGAGGGGGAGCACCCGTGGCATACTGACTATATCCGTTCGATAAGAAGGCAGAGTTCCTATTCACCGCTACCCCTGAGTGAACAGTTGACTTAAAAGAGCAATTCAAGAGACAAGCTTGCTTCTTCTCGCGGGTTGGCTTTCGCTTCGCACCTTCGCTCCCCTGTATGATGTTATAAGACTTAGTTTGATTAGACAATTCCTACTGCATCAACAGAAAAAAGACATCTGTAAGAGCAAAAGAAAAGGACTGGCCTAGACCTCAACTACCTACTCCTAACCCTTTTCTTTTTTAGTATACAGACTTTGCTAAATCAAATCTGTCCCCTCGATTTCAGGGACAATCGCATCGGGTGGAACTGATAGCTACTACCTACTGCTAAGAGTAAAAGAGGTAGCTACATTCGGGAAAGCAAGGGCACGCGAAAATATATATAGATAGGCAAGTTTGGTCCGATTGATCTTCGAGCGTGAACATTTCCTTCTATCTGTAAAATCGAGATCTAATAATTCACTTTAATGAAGGTGGAAAACCCTTGTTCAGCAGCAAAGGAAAGAGCTTTCAATGACAAACTTATGGATGGATAAGCATCCCTTTCAAGACCAATCTCATGCTAATTAAAATAAAGTTCCCTGGAGGTCTTTTTGACAATGGGCGACAGCCCGATCCAGCAATAGCAATATCGACTGTCGTTCCAACTGGATCCGACTCATGTAGCAGTGAAGGTAAGTTCCACGATCAGTTAGATTCTATGTACTAAGATCAATCAAGAATTGCCCACACTAGCTTCTATGATCAGTAGAAGAAAGATAGTAAAAACAAAGCGCGTTTAGGCCGGCAGCGGCAGGGGAAAAGTAAGATAAGAACGAAAGCCAGGATCTTTCAGAAAATGGATTCCTATTCGAAGAGTGCCGCATGGATAAGCTCACACTAACCCGTCAATTTGGGATCCGATTCGGGAACTATAAATCTTGAATTGACTTCCCTTTCTGCCGTTTAACCGGAAACTGTTGACTTTGAATTTCCCGGCAAAATATTTAGAATGTATGCTCTTGAAGTGAGTTTTCATCAAAGAACATACTTCCTGCACTGAATCCATATCCCTAACAGGGGTTGTGATCGACTCAAAAGTTTACTTGCTTACTGGTTTAGCAAGTTCAATAATCCGAGCCAATCCAAACCATGATAGGTAGAGCTTGACTAAATAGTCAGCTCGATCATCTCGACACCGAATACAATATCGATGATGGACGGGAATCAGTCGTGGTATCCCCGATTTAGTCAATGATACCGAAACGGACATTGTCTCTTTCTGAATTGGATTATCAGCATAGTACCGCTGCAAAGCAACAGCACACTGCTTCAAATACAAGGCAGTGAAGAGTAATCCAGACTTCCGTTTCATTAAAATAAAAGCACCTTTCTCACAAAGTGAGTAAGAGCTAAACCTACTTCCACGGTGAGGTGACCAGTGACGATTAAAGGAACTCGACTAAGAAGTCCCTTTATCCGTATGAATTCTTTCCCATCGACAGGACCTTTCACAGGGACCAGGAACAAGGACCCGGACGAATAGGGGGCAACTACTCTTTCTAAAGGAAGGGAATCGAAGGTGCTCTTTTTACCTGCAACTGCTACTGACATTGGCCAGTACTTCTCTTGTTAGGCTAGCTCGTAAGTAACGTAGTTGGTAAGGCTAGTAGTTTACAACTGTAAATTAAGATATAACTAACACTATATAATAAACTCTTTCTAGTCGTAATAGTAGTAATATCAAGTAAATAGGTTTAGTAGCACTAGTAATATCTAATAGCAGCCTATAGCTTCCCGTGTGTTAGGAAAAAAGCCTCTTTATAAGAGGAGATCTGCATGCCTATTACTAAGGACGGGTAGCTAAGCCGCTTGGGATCACTTCGAGGATGCCTCCCCTCTGGCTTCCCGCAGATAAGATCCCTTGGTCGCACCCTAGCCACAGAATGCCCGATTGAGTTCGCCAGGGACATCCTCATTCGAACTACAAGCGGAGAGCCATACTTGTATTTCAAAAAAGAAAATAACGCCGAAATAGAAAGATCAAGATAAAAAGAAGAAGTGCAAAAAAAAGGATATGGGTTCCCATTATGGGTTGTCCCAGGAACAGCCCTCAGCTACAGGAAACACACTTAGCTACAGACCTTCCTCAGCTACAGGAACTTAATTAGCTGGACACAAACCTACAGGAACTTAATTAGCTCGACTGAAATAGCAACAAAATTCGTTTTTGAAATCGACCTTGACCTCAATTTTCTACTTAGACAAATTTGTACTCTAATTGTACAGGCAGTTAAAACACAAGGAACGTTACCCCCCTTACCCACTCGAGGGGCAATAGACACTTTGACCGGAAACCTCCAACATTAAATCCCTCTATCTCGAACCCGAAGCATTCCTCTATCTCTAATTAGCCAAACGAACTGAAAGAACTACTAGACACCGACCCGGGCCAGGACATTGATATCGTAAACCTCTACCCGTAAACCTATCAATTCTGCTGATGTGTTTTTAGGCTGGAACACCTAACTGGAACCCCTAAAGCGTTCCTCTAACTGGAGCACCTATCTGGAACATAACTGGAACACCTAATCTATCTGTACCACGGAACACCTAAGTTTGCTACCTAACTCGCCTACCTAAATTGGCTACCTAAGTTTGCTACCTAACTCGCCTACCTAAGTTTCCTAGGTAAATTGGCTTTTTCTTAGTGTCGTACGTACGGAAGCCCCAAGACTAGCTCTAACCTAAGTTTTCTCGCGCTAAGAGGCCTCTGTGCTCGTTTTTGAGTGCGACCTGTACCTACTTTGTACTTCTGCAAATTCCATCCTTACTTTTTTTCGTACCGTGGTCCCCCGAGTACTACCAACCGGAAGTCCTTAAGCAATTATTGATGTACAAATTTGCTTCTACTTTTGCCTAAGAATTACTTAACAAAACAACAGCTTCAAACAGCACCAAAAAAGCATCAAAAAACAGCAGCAAATGTACATCAAGTGTGAAGTAGAATTCTGATCATAGAAGTATGTCCTCATTTCCAGAATGGATTACTTTTGTATTAGTTGCTCGCAACTCAACTCTAAAGTGTATAAGTAATTAATTTTAGTACGGGTAGCAACCGTTAGTAGCAATAGGAGCAGGTTGTACTGTTTAGGAGCAGGTCGGACTCTTTGTCAGCAATGAGTACGGTGCCCTCCTCTAGCTCTGCTGAGTGTAGGATCTCTAGCTCTTCTGTACCGGTGGGTGCTTTAATGTACCGGTGGGTGCTTGACAGGGTGGAGGGTGCTTTCATTGATCTAAGTTGAAAATCCCGTGTTTTTCGCATAAAGATAATTTGCTTAAGCAAATGTTCCCTAAGTTAGAAAAAAGTTGTAC
>JBBMJZ010374332.1:0-16852 GCA_037833815.1 Zingiber zerumbet
CTTTTAAATTAGGCATTTTGCAAATGAAAAGGGTTCTTTTTAACAAATAAATAAACAAAATAAAATAAAGAATGTTAGGGGTATTTTTAAAAATTATTAAACTTTGGGTGGATTTTAATAAGAAAATAAAAGTCTAAGGAGGTGGTTGATAATTGTTGAACTTTAGGAGCCTTTTTGAAAAAAAAAACTACTAAATTAAATTATAAAAACTAGATATTAAGGTTCTTTTAGGAGGTGTATGTAAATAAGAATATTATGAGTTGTTTTTAAAAATTATTAAGCTTTGAGTGGATTTTAATAAGAAAATAAAAACAACCAAGTAGGTGATTGATATTAATTATTGAACTTTAGGGGTTTTTTGAAAAAAAAAATTACTTAATTAAATTTTAAAGACTATTTTGTACCAGTTATTAAATATTAAGATGTATTTTGAAAGATTACTTTAAATCATTAAGAAGAAAGAAAATCAATTACACCAACAAGAGGCAAGTAAAGAACTCATTCCCTCTCCATCCATTTGGTCATCATCTCTTTTTCTCGGGTTTTAGTCACCATCCGTAAAGAAGAAGCTTCCCGGCAAATTGGTCGTGGACTAACTAGCCGCAATGAGCCGTTGCTTTCTGAGCCCCGATCGCATAAAGGTTACATCGACAAGATTATAGAGTAGGTCAACAGTTCAACTAGTTCATTAACACAATGGTCCCACACACAAATCTTCTTATCCTCTTTGAATTGAGTGAGTTCATGAAATCACAAGTTATCATTTGTGGTTGTTTTCTCTTTCGGGAATCTAGTCTCTATGCCCGTTTATGGATGCATTGTGTTGATTTTTACGTTTAGAAGTTCCATATGTGACATACATTGTTATCATAAAGAAATTTACGATAACTTTTCTAAAAGTAATTAGTTGAGATTATACGATTTGATTTTCAAAGCATCTTTAAGAACAATGACAAGAGTAGTGTACTAGAACACGATACAAAAAGTAGGATATAGTCAAAAGAAAAGAAGACGGGATGGAGAAGGGCATAAGATAGTGCCACAGGAATCGCCCCGCCCCACTTGAGAGTAGTCAAGAGAGTGATAGTGACGAATGGAAGATGACATCCAATACTCGTATCACGAATGATGCCCTTAGTTTGAGGGAGATGTTTGTTTACTTCGTGCATGCGTTTGAGATAAGATAATGATCGTGTGTGTCTTACACTATCGAGTCAAAATTTGTAGAGCACCAAAACGTACTAATTAATCGATCGGTTGTGCTTTAGGTTGTTGTTACTCCTCTTCTCTTCTCGTGCTACTCTTAAACAAAACTTGATCCCGAAGTAAATATGGCACCATCCATACAAGTGACATCATAAGTTCGATCGCTAGGTATCATTCAATCCATCAATATGTTCTTAGGTCCCTACATTGTTTACATACCGCTATGTAATGTGATTTTGTTAAGATGATCATAGGATAATCCACATGAGATGTCGGTTGGCTTGGTAGCCAATGTGGGGCTTCCACACTAGCTATGTAATCAATCACTAATAGTTGGTACAATGCTATAATTGAAAAGAATATTTATGCATAATTAATCTTGATTAACTTTTGCTTATATTTATCCTAAATATAGCTTTGTTTTTAGTTATATAGTGACACTTAATTCTTGTGTTAGGTACCAAGCTAGATCCTAATTTAGTCATCTCTCTCTACTCTACTTCTTGAATTTGAGGAGAGCTTCTATATATATATATATATATATATATATATATATGCACAATCTTATCATGCATATTATTGGACAACTCTCATAAGTTCAGGTGCCCGAATGCCTATTTAAACTCTCAAAAGTGAATCAGAATATCCGGTTGAATATCAAAATTAACATCTAGAACTGTAAGGATCATCTAAGAGAGTGCAGAATAAGGGTATATATAAATGGTGTTTATTTAAAGATTTACTGTATGTAAAAAATAATTAATAAATTATTAATTTATTCAAAAAAGTAATTTATACATAAATAATTAAAATCATTATTATTTTAAATTATTAATATAGTTAATGAAAACAGAAAGATTTGGTTATAAACAAAACATGTAACTAAAGAAAAGACTAATGTATTTGATTTGTTTGTATTTTTAGTTCATTTTCTAGAAAATCATATTTTTCAATGACTTTTTCGTATTTTTTATTTTCTTAAAAAATACTCTATCTTAAAAAAAAAAAAAAAAATGAACGTAGAAAATATAAATTAAATACGTTTTCCATTTTCTCATAAAATAAAACTAGAGAACAACATAAAAATGCAAACCAAACGCATATGAAAATATTTTTTAGGCTAATTTTTAGATGACAGTACTATATAATATTTTTTAATTAAATATAAAAATATTACATATGAGTATATAATTAAATGCATATTATTATTATCAATATTCAATATGCTATGTAAATTTAGTAAATTAAAAAAAATGACATATATAAATTAAATGACAATTTCATTGATTAAAATTAATAAAAAGATATAATAATAATAATAAAAAGTTTGTTTAAGATTTTTTTTTTTTTTACAATTTCATTGATTAAAATTAATAAAAAGAGATAATAATAATAATAAAAAAATTGTTTAAGGTTTTTTTTACCAGTCTGATTAAAAATTAAATATTTTTTTGTCCGTAAAAAAATTGATACATTATTAAATTTAATAAAAACCTCAAATATAAATATAAAATCTTAATAATATGGAGGCCCATAGAATAAGCAGACCCTAGGCTGCCTCCCCCTAGAGCCGGCCCTGACACCCCCTAAAGAATTTTCATACCTCTTATTATGATTTATTTTCCAGCTCTATCTAAAAATATATATATTTTTTAAAATTATGATATTTTCTATATATTTTCAACATGAAACTTTGATTATATTCTTAATAATCCTAGATCATCATTATTCTCATGGTCTCATCTCTCCTTAAATATTTGGTCATTGTTGACCTGCTCCGGACCTCCTCACAAATATCCGGTCACTTTTGACCTACTTTAGACTTCCTCTCAAGCATCCGATCATTCTTAACTTGTTCTGAGTCTCTCTTCAACTTCGTTCAAGATCACCCCACATGACATCTAATCTAAATCATAACTTTAATATCACTTATTAGGACCAAAAGAATTTACATATAATTGCATTCTCAACTGCTAGGAGTTATCGTGCTTCTTGAATTTTATTGGTGGACGAAATATGTGGTCAAACGGTCTATTCCAAAATTAATCAGATTGTAAGACCTCCTCCCATAAGTTAACCCATTATAGATTGGGACTACTGTGTTAGGATAAAATATCTCTATAATTTACTTATTTTTATTTTACCGTGGAGTTGATAATGATATTAAAGGGGTAAAAGAAAAAAAGAAAATTCAAAACACACCCCTCAAACGGCTATAAAAAAAGTACCCCCGAGCTGTCCCCAACCCAACGGCAGAGAAACAGAGGAAAAACAGAGCGTGAGCAGTCCAACCAAATGGAGAGTGCCGGCGACTCCTCCCCCGTCCTCGACATGGCCAAGATCGCCGCCGGCGACGAGCGCCTGCAGGCCATGGCCCTCCTCCGCGACGCCTGCGAGAACTGGGGCTTCTTCGAGGTCCGCCCGTCGTCTTCCTCTCCTCTTATTTTCCCCTTCTTCTTACTCAAATCTTCTCCGCCATCGATCGATCATGTCAGCTAGTGAACCACGGCGTGTCCCTGGAGCTGATGGACGAGGTGGAGCGGCTCACCAAGGCGCACTACGTCGAGCGCCGGGAGGAGAAGTTCCGGGACTTCGCGCGGGAGGCGTTGGCGACGAAGAGGCCCGACGAGCTAGCCGAGGTCGACTGGGAGAGCACCTTCTTCCTCCGCCACCTCCCCGTCTCCGACGTCTCTCATACCCCCGGCATGGACGACGACTACAAGTAAGAAGCAAGCTGGTTTGGCGGCGACGCAGTTGTCGGAGTTAACTGCGCTGAAGGAAACCGCTTGTTTGCAGGGCGGCGATGGGGGAGTTCGGGAAGGCGGTGGAGAAGCTGGCGGAGACGATGCTGGAGCTGATGGACGAGAACTTAGGGCTGGAGAAAGGGTACCTGAAGGCGGCGTTCCGGGGGTCGGAAGGGCTGCCGACGCTGGGGACGAAGGTGAGCAGCTACCCGCCGTGCTCGCGGCCGGAGCTCGTGAAGGGGCTGAGGGCCCACACCGACGCCGGCGGGGTCATACTGCTGTTCCAGGACGACCGCGTCAGCGGGCTGCAGCTGCTCAAGGATGGCCGGTGGGTCGACGTGCCGCCGATGAAGCACGCCATCGTCGTCAACCTCGGCGACCAGCTCGAGGTCTGTCTTTCTTTTTAATTTTCTTTATTTATTTATTTTATGTCGAATCGGACCAGATGGATCGGATCAAACTAAACCAAATCAAACCAAACTAAACCAAATCAAACCAGACTAGAAAGGTCATCTTCAATTGGATTCAACACTCTTAAGTCCTTGAAGAATAAGAAATATATTTCAAATTAAATCGGTTCGATCGGTTCAATCAGTTAAATGAACAAACAATCGAAAGAAAGCCGGTTATGCGACAAGCACCAATGAGTTACTCATTATGTTGTTCTATGAATTCAGGTCATCACAAATGGGAAGTACAAGAGTGTGCTCCACCGAGTGGTGGCACAAATAGACGGGAACCGAATGTCGATTGCATCGTTCTACAACCCTGGTGCTGATGCGGTCATCTACCCAGCACCGGCTCTCTTCAAGGCCAATGATGAAGAAGAAGAAGAAGAGAAGGAAGTAGAGATGTATCCGAAATTTGTGTTCCAGGACTACATGAAGCTCTATATTGAGAAAAAGTTCGAGGCCAAGGAACCGAGATTCAAGGCCATGAAGGCCATGGAAACCCTAAATGCCCATCCCATTTCCACTACTTAAGATTAAGGGAGAGATTAAGAATAATTTGACTGATATGATGGTCATTATGATTATGAAGTTTAGTTAAAAATGTCGTCTAAATTATGTATAAGACAAGTAAGGGGTCGATGTAATAATCAAAATAATAAAAGTGATAGCACTATGTGAGTTGCTTTTGGTCTATATTCCTTGAATTGATTTTGTACGTAAATTTAGTTTCATCGTGCGACTTCAATGTCTCCTCCATTCTCCATGAGATCGTTGGTCGAGTCGGTCAAAACTTGGAGCCATTACTGAAGTATCGTATGATGAGATTGAAGGTTGTGGCCGCAATTGACTCTTTTTTAGTAGCAAGACAAACGAGGAGCACACGAAGAGACCATGGGTCATCAACATGTTGGATATTTCTATGCCAAATCGATGAGTAAACGATCATGTCGCCTAGGCGGCAACCGCTTCTACGTCCTTTGTAACTCAAGCAACCAATCATCCAAGAATTTGTCTCTTCGGTTACACTAGATCGCTCGTATGATCGTTAAGTTACCGGTGGAGCAACGGTTCGGCAAATTGAAGTAAATGAAAGTTTAAAGGGGCAAAATGAAAGTTTCCCACATACTATTTGTATTTCAATTTAGGAAAGAAGGAGGGGGGCAAGCTTTTAAGTCACTAAATTAGGGAAATTGTGATTGATTGGTTCATTTGTTAATCATACTAAATAAAAGGAAGAGTGACACTTTGGTGCTATCTTGATAGTGCAAAAAGGAAGAATGTCTTAATCATTTTGGACTTTGAAGAGTTTTTGTTAAAAAGATGTTGAATTTAGTGGCATAAGAAGCCAATGCAACGTTATTATTACAACTTAAATAGAAGTATCTAAGTTTTCGGTCCCATTAATCTTGGAGGTGAACGGTTTTCTAAAGTGTGAGCGGCAATGTCACCTAGCAGCTGACTTTGATAAATCTGGAAGTGCAAGCACCAGTGTCATCTAATGGCTTGCTTTGCCCACGAATTTGATCATGATGAAGGCATTTCTTGCCTTCATGAGAATCAAACTCTGGCTATCGAGTTATCCATGTATGTCTTTACCGTTGCACCAAGCCCTAGGATATACTTTTCTAGTTGCGATGCAATTGCACATTGTGCAACGATCACAAGTAAAAGAAAAATGTGATATTTAGAATATGTTTTCAACGTTTAAGTTACTCTTGTGTCGGGTAATTAGGGTTAGCTTCGTAAAGAGAAAAGAGATATCTAGCGAAACAAATAAAATAGAGAATTTTTTTTTTGTGAAATAAGGTAAAGCACAAGAGACACCTCTCAAGTCATTTTCTTTTGTCTCGAGACTTTTGCACGAGAAATAATAAACAAGACCATCTTTGAATAGACCTTCTGTCCACTTTATTTGTAAGAAACACTGCATTGAATTCCTTTGCGGCTTAAAAGAATTATGCATTTAAGTGATGATTTTGTATACATTTATATTCCAAGGAAAAAATATGTATAATTTTTCACGAGAAAATGCTTTATTACATAGAAAAACATTTAGCCAACTCAAGTGGCATATATTGAAAAAAAAAACTAAACCTTCGTTAATAAGCTTGGTATTCAATTTAATCCTGGTAAATTTAATTGACCTCATTAATTAGTCTTAGGATGATCGGTTTGGCTCCACAAAATTTTTCCACCGACCATCAGGATAAATCAAGAAGCGCTCGCTGCGGGCAACCCAATAATCCAGCATCCTTTGATTGCACACGCCATTTGAAGAAAAAATTTATGCAAGATATTCGACTTAATAAGAACTTATTTATTTTTATTTAATATATACAAGATCAATTAAATGAATAAATTTGAACTTATTAAACTAAATAAACAAATAAAAATATATACGTATTCAATTCGTTAATATTCGTGAACAACATTCATAACTATATTCAACGATAAAACTCTTAATAATATACTAAGTAAATAAAAAAAACTTTCAAAATAAAAAAATAAATTTATATTATAAAAATCAATAACTAACTAAACAAGAGTAAAATATAAAAATTTTAAATACTCAAATAAGTGTAAACAATTATTTCAACCTTATCAAATGTTAGGCTCTTTTAAATTTGTTATCACAAGTGGTTAAGACGTCACAAAATATCCTAAATAAACATTAATTTCCCATACTAAAAAAATAATGAATCAGATAACATCAGATGATGACTCGGCCTTACAGAAGTCTCTCATATTAAAAAACCTCTTAGATAGGTACAAAAGTTACAATTGCCAATATAATTGTGACCTTTGATTGCTTTAGTTGGTGAGAACATTTAGACACAACTTTAAGGCTTAAAACATGGATTTAGTACCATAAATCATGCCGAACAAACACGACTTATGCACGTAATCACATCATCTTGCACAAACACGACTCTTATTTTCCAACTGCGAGGAAACATTTTACAAGCAAAAACATATGAATCCAAACCAAACTGAAATGATGAGTCAAATAACAGTAAGAATTCATGATAATTAACACAAGAAAATAATACTAAGCAATCTCTGTTCAAACTGAAATCAAAACAAGACAGATGAGTTAAAATTGAAAGGCAAGTTCAGGAGATTGAAGGCAATGTTTTACTTTGTGACTTGGACCACAAAGAGATGAATGTGGTGGCGATGACGCGACATATGTGCCGATCGAATCGAATCATGCATTTGGGGGAGGTGGGGGACAACCCACCTGAGCAACCTCACTTGCTTTTATAAAAGCTGCCGAAGAAGAAGCACAACAAGGCACAACAAGAAGGGGGGGCCTCCTACACTTGCAACTACAAGACGAGAATTCATCAGCTCATAGACACTTTGTATGGATGAGGAAATGCACCAATACAATAATTTGCTAATTGAAATTAGTATAAAGGAGAATATTGCTTAGAATACTACATCAACAACAACAACAACAACAACAACAAATGTGTTTAATGATTATGAACATTGTTAATCATGTTTCAACATTAATGTGTTCAAAATTATCTATGAAAACTAAACATCAATGATGATTTGATTTTATGTAGCATTCAATGGAGAGGTAACATATAAAGATTGCCCCGAGATGGATTCTCAACTTAAAAAGGCAAGAGGATGATATCTATCTTGATTCTCAAACACAAATGCACCAAGACAAAAGTGTGAGGTAAGGGATGATGACAAGGGAAGAAAAAGTAGTAGGGTTCTCTTCCATGTTCCTATGCGAGGGATATGCCATGGCATTTAGGCTTCTTTTGCTATTTGCTTGCCATTTAGAAAAAAGATAATTTGCAAGAATGAGAGACAAACCAGAAAATCCTAGGATGTTCAACACTGCTCATCTGATTTGAAGCAAATAATGATTGTGTCTATCTTTGAACCACTCAGTTATTGGTTGAATCGACAGGTCAATCGAACAAACTGCACGACTGCACTAAAATCTTCCAAAATATTGACAAGCATGCTATTACAAAAAAAAATAATTTACAAAGCACACCCTTGATTTCTCAATCTTGATAAATTTTGACTTGCACTAGTGACAGCTTCAATAGTTGAATAATATTTTGGAAATCAAATTAGATGAGTGATAGGAGTTCTTTTAGTCGGATTAACTTCTATTCCAACTTTCTTGATTTTAATAGTCAGTAGTGTTTTGAAAATCAAGTCCATTGATAAGTTCAAATGACAATTACTAAGGAATGATTTAAGTAGCAGTGCCTAGACAATAAGAGTTGTGATCAAACTCAACCATGAATAAAACAAAGGTAATGTGACCTGCAAATTGACACATCTAGTGTGTGATATGCATAGTTGTAAGAGGCACGAGGCACACCGAGACACAAAGGGCTCCTAGAGCCCGAGGTGCGCGCCTCTTGAACATGAGGCACAAAAATTTTAAAAAAAAAAGAGAGAGAAATTTGCTTACTAAACTACTAACACACTCATATAATATGTCAAATATGATGATTATTAATATTCCACACACACAAATGTCAAACCACTAGCCATGAGACACATAATATAACAAGCAAAACAACATCATCATAAAATTAATAAAAGTTTCAAACTTTCAAGTTTCAACTTTCTAATCTAAACTAATGAAGTTCATCAAAACAAGATAACCACAGAAACATTTTTTGGACAAAGAAAAATCGGTTAAAAATGTTTTTTCAAAGGAAAAAAAAAGGGTGGTGGTGGAAGCATCCGAGAGAGAAAACGGTGGCGTCATGAGCGTGAAGAAGAGGAAGGGGAGGAGTCAGCGTGCCCGCGTGTGAGAGAAGCGGAAAAGGTAAACTCAGTGTTTTGTCTCCCTCATGCACTTTGCTTCACTACAAAGGAAAACCAAGAAAACCCCCTCTCCATGTGGGGCCACCCCCAATATATCTACATCAATGTCCAAGAGGCACGCCACGTTCACGCCTTAGGTGAGGTGCAAAGGCATGCCTGAATGACAACGCCCGCCTTGCTTTCCCAGAGGCGCTAGCTGGTGCGCCTCGCGCCTCAGGCGGCCCCCAATATATCTACATCAATGTCCAAGAGGCACGCTACGTCCACGCCTTAGGTGAGGTGCAAAGGCATGAATGACAACGCCCTTTTTGCTTTCCCAGAGGCACTAGCTGGTGCGCCTTGTGCGCCTTGCGCCTCAGGCGAGCCTGAGGCACGCCTTTAACAACACTGGTGATATGAGTTCTTTTGATTTGATTAACTTCTATTCAGGCTCTCTATGATTTAATAGTCAAGTAGTGTTGTGAAAATAGAATCAATTGATGAGCTCAAATGACAACTAGCACAAATAAGGAATGGTTCAAGTCCTAATACATAAAAAAAGAATTGATCAAACTCAACCATGGATCAAATAAAGCTAATGTTGAGCATCCTGATTGAAAAAAAGCTTTTAGTTTTTTGAAATATATTCTCAATATGTCATTCAAATCTAATGAATTATGGGCCAATTTGGAGCAACAACTGAAGTTGGTTGCTAAGATTAAATTAGACTTCAAGTTGCAATAAGGAAAGGTAAGAACATTACAAGTTTGTGGGTCAACTTGGGAATAAGAAATTACTAATGCCCTGTATACTTGAGAGAACGGATTTAAAAATTTAAAAAGTTTTTCATGTGGAAAATTTTCCGGTGTTTAGTTCATAAAAAATGATGAATTACTTATCCTTTCCATGTTTACTTATTATAAAATAATAGATGGGCAGATTTAAGAATCTATCCACGGATTAATTTTTGGATATTTTTTTATCAGCCCAAATCGTATAGAACTTTCCTTCCTCTAGCTTACTTCCCAATCACATCTCTGCCTTCAACCGCACGAGCCATGAGCTGCCCTGTGCTACCACCTCGCACAGGCGGCATACTCAACTGCCTTTTGTGGCCCTACACAGGAAGCACTGTGCGGCCAGCCCAATGCTGCCCTGCACAGCCGCCTTGCGCAGCCACGAACCATGGGCGACCCTGAATGGCCGTCTCATGTGGCTGCAAGCTGCGAGCAGCTTCGCTCGGGGACACGACCAAACTTGCACGAGGCTGCCGACAACTTCGCTCGCTGCGAGAGCTTATTTTTTCTTTCCATCCTTGTGCTTCTCCTCCTTTCCCTCTTCCTTAGAGATTCTTTTTTCCTCCTTTTCTTTAAAGATTTTTTTCAACCTTAATTCCTTTCCTTCCTCAATCCACATCTCGAAGTAAACAGACTGTAAATGTAGTGTTGCTTTGCGCAGTTGGCCAAATAATGTATATTCCAGTAGATGATAATATGATTATATCTGTTGTCAAGGATCTTGCTGTACAATGTAACGCATCTACTTTTCTGTAAATAGGGCAAATGATATTCATGACTCCATGTTGTCGAAAAGATCTCCTATGGGCTATGTTTACTTGAAAGGAAAAGTGGTGAGGGGAAAAAAAAGTGGAAGGAGGGGAAGAGGAAGCCAAGGAGACAAAATGTTGCTTTATATTTGGTTGGTTTGACATAATGAAAACGAGGGTTTTCTTTCCCAGTTAATCATGGGAGATATATAAATTTATACAATAATTCACTACTTGCATGCATCTCAAGTTAATCAACAGGTAAAACATGCTTTCTTTCCAAGAGAATCAAAAGGCGAGAAGCGATTGTGCTGAACATGAAACTGAAAGTGCTTGAAAAAAATGTAATGATATATAACCTTGTCGAAGAGTTTGAAATGTCATTTCAGCCAAAGTTTAACAGATAGAGAATGTAAAGTCTCATCAAGCCAGGACACCGACCTTCGTATAACCTCAGATTGCAAGATATGATCGCCAAACCGTCCTGAAACAACTGAAACTATATCTACACCAAGGAAGATCAAATGGTATTAAGAAACTTCTTACCTGCTATAAAATGACATAAGTATAGAACAACAAACAAATTATCTGAGGGCCTGTTTACTTGAATAGATAACTCAGGCAATGAATTGGCAGTGAGATAAATCCAGCATCACTTGTTTCTTTGACAAAAAATGAAGGGGGACAAATATTTGAAGCGATAAATTTAAGCATTCATCATTGGTAATTCATCCACCCAAAATCAGAGCCAAAGCTGATTAATACTAGTTCAATGAGAGAATTAAAACTGTCTTCTCTATATTTTCAATTTACCGTCTCTATCCGTGGAAACAAGGCCATAGACTTGGTCTATAGGTGAAAAGATAGACAAGAGTTGAAGGGAAACATTACAAAACGACATATGAATTCAGCAATTAATCAATGCATATATATGTTTCCTTTTCTCCTTCCTCTAATGTTCCCCTCTTAGTTATCCATCAAAGTAAACCCATACTTAATTTAACCAATGATTTTTCTCTCAATATGGATTTCCACTAGGATTTGCAACAATTTTTTGTAACAGATTCACCATCAATAAAACAAATGCAAGCAACATTAATCCCAACTACAAGATGGCTACATGGATTTTATCAGCACATTATGCGAGGCTATAACATTTGCAATATTCAGAGTTCTTAAATCACTTTTAATTACTTCAATTTTTATAGTTTTCTGCCTTAATTTTTTAAATAATTCCTAGTTCCAAACATGTCCTCACATTTTATACTTCCTCTAATGTTAGTAACCATCTTCAATGTGTTAATACTTTCTACATTAAATTTTTCAAGAATTGATCTTTTCATATTCCTAATCTTATTTGGCATGTCCAAGTCATCAACATTATCAAACTCTTCATTGACTCTTTTCATTTATTTTCTTTGAGAAATTTTGTATCCCTGGATTCTTCTGAAATTAGGAACAAAATTTTCCCTTAGAAGTTTGAAAAAGCTTATATCTTGAGACTAGCATTCAATGCCTATGACTTTACAATAGTCACAAATAATTTTTATTATCTTCTACAAAGGAAATTTTCATTTAATTGGGATTATTGCACCTTTAAAAGGCAATCAAATGCTTATTAATTTTTTTTGTAAAAAAATGAGTAATAGCAATTATAAGGCAAATGTAATTTGTGGATTTGTATGCAAAGTAAATAGAACATTGGTCATCTTTGTTATTACTTCTCATCTGACTATGGTTACATAATTCTATTTACTAATAAAAACATTATGCAAATAGAATTAAATGATTGAAAAGCAATAGCAGATACTAAATGCTACTGTTAAAGATCCAGAAACATTAATTCCACTGTCATTGTTATACACGATAAATTTTAGTTAATTGAGGAGATCAATCATGCTAATAATCTTCCCCCAATAACATTCTGATAACATCATATTGAAATCGTCAGAAAAAAAAAGAAACTCAAATTACTTTGCATCCAGATACAATAACTGAAAGACAATTTCTATTGTAAACAATTTCATATCAGCCAATGCGCAAAACTGAAAATTTTAATAACCCAACTCATATGATCAATAACCTAAATCCAGCTAGGTTATGCAGCATCAAGAAATCCTAATAGAAATTTAGTCATCCTACAATTGGTGATGCAGATTCAGAAATATCAAATAAAAAAAAGTTTAAAGCTTCATTTGCCTTTAGAAGCATGAAACAAAGATGAATGCTAATTGTGTAATATTTCAGAGTGAGTCTTTTGAAGCAGAGAATTTCAATGATCTTTTCAAAATCAATAACTCTATTTCATTATCATTAGAATATAAAATCATGTTATTAAGTTTATAAGATGTCACGAAGCTATCAGTATACATATAAATATTAGCATTTGAGTTGCATTTTCAAATTAAGTTATTAATATCTGAAACTTGAGATCCACCGTATCAGAACACAGATCATCAAAGAAATAACTTAGCCATTGTCTCAATTACTTGTACTCCCAAGTGATTTGAATGTTTGAATAGTTTTACTAGTAAATATTGCATCATAATATTCTGTTTATTTTCTAATCTGTAGCATCTGACTAAAAGCTGTGTGCTTTGAGGAGATAGATTTTCACACGCAATAATATCAAACAAAAGTCCATTAATCAGAAAGAACTGCATCTACTCATAAGGCTAAGGAGATAACTGTGATTAGGCAGAAATGCATACATCAATAGGTTCATTCAGTAATCACAGATTTTTGTCTCAGCGAAAAGGAGGCTCATTTAGATTTAAAACTTATTTAGAGATACATACCTCATTGAAAAGAGCAGCAGGATACTTGCTCCAATAAAAAGTCAAAAATACCACATCATCCACTAAGATGGTTCCCAGAATGATAAGTTAGACTTTTGCCCAAGATAGACAGATATTCAAATTCATTTTAACATTTTGATCAACAACCAAGCCCTACAAATGACAATTTTCCAGCATATGTTTGTCCACATCCTTGGAATTTGCTTCAGATATTGCATTACTTGAAATTGTAATTTTCTTCTCATTGCAGTCTGCTTCAGTTTCATTGGACGCATGTTTCTTAAGAACTGTAGATATGTCCCCTTCAGCAGCCCCAGCTAGCTTGAATCTTTCAACAGCAGCATCAAGATTCTTTTTCCAGTCGCCAAAACCAAGCTTAAATTCAACTTGGGAACGTTCGAAGAGCATGTTGCCCCAAAACAGATGTATCTGAGATCTCATTGCTGCTGCTTGCTCTGCAGCCTCCTCAGTTGATAACTCCCCTTGGCCATCTGCAGCTCTTTGCTTCTTTCTCTTCTTCAACAACTCATCCTCCTTGCTTTTTCCAGGGTCTTTAAGATCATTTATTCTCTGCTGTTCCACCTTCTCCCACATCTCAGTAGCAGCATTCATCTTTTCCTCTGCCCCATCAAAAAGTCTGATTGTTTCTGAAGAATCCCAAGTTGATAGATCCAGCTTCTTAGCCAGTGCAAAGGACCAGTGGAGCTTTGCTGTTTCAAATTCCTGTTGTCCTAAGGCAAGTAAACCTTCATAAAAGTCGGGCTTGATTCTAAGTGATTCTTCATATTTTTTCCCAGCAAGAGCATACCGCTCACTGACCCAGTCATAAGCAGTTTGAAGCTGTGCAGCCATGACATCTTCAGGTGCAGACTCATCCAGAGGGATGCGTTTCCTTGCAGCGCACATATGCACATTTCCCCAATTGAAGAAGGATAGGGCCGCCACTTCCTGAAACTTAGCGGCAGCCATGTCAAACAGGCCTTGAGCTTCCTCTCCAGTCACCGTCTCCTCAAGAGCCTCAGAGCACAACTCCATTCCAAGCTCATGCAAGTCTAAATGTGCTTCAGGGTCAATCCCTATTTGGTTCCTAAACAACTGAGCAAATTCATACAGCCAATCATCAATCTCGACTTCCTTACACTCAGGATGATCACATCCTTTGTGTGACACTCCAATCTTATCTTTTGCGACTTCTTCAGCCTCTGAACCCATCTTTATGACCTCATTGTTCACTGTTTCTTCAATGGAATCGTCATTAACGGAATCTGAAACACACTGATCAATGTTCTGCCCTTCCTCCTCCAGAAGCTTCTCCTCTTCTTCAGGCACCTGAGGCTCCTGCTCAGGGCTCACCTCCATAATGTGTAGCCGCAATAGCTGCAGTTTATCATCCTTATCAACTCCAGAGCCTTCTTTTACTTCTTTTTTATTGAGCTCGTCAACAAAAGATTCTGCTAATCTTAACTCTGCAGTGCTGGTCACAGTTATAAGATCTCCGTCAGCATCCTTGTACTTGATCAGCACAGACTTGGACGAAGGATATCTATTGGCCACAATTTCCCTTAGGGCTTTGAAGGTGCAATTTGCCTGCATTTGGGCGAGCCTGATATCATGGTCATACACGAGCTTCAATGGCCTCCAACGGATCACTGCTGCTTCTAGAGAAGTCTCCTTTTTGACACTTTGCCGTGAACTGCCTCTAGGCGATACAACTTGTGACGATTGGGAAGAGGCATCGCCATTAGAAGGCTTAAAAGGAACCAGTCGAAAGGGTTTGATTTGTGGGCCATTAGAAAGAGACGGTGAGCTAGTGCAATGATCGTTTTGAGAAGGAACGGTCGGCTTATTTGCACTAAGTGAAGGCTGCGGGGGCGTGGATGCCTTTTTGGGGCGGGCAGGAAGGCAAGGGCCGAGACCGGAGATGGGAATGCCAACCTGAACGGCGGAGGCGCCTAGGGCCGCAGGAGAGGGTCGACTTCCGGGATCCGACGGAGCAGCCGGAGCGACAGCAGCGCGGAGGCGGCGAGCGAGATCGAGAGCGTCCGGATGGGAGGAGTCCAGCGCAAGCAGCGAGTGAACGTCCTCGAGTGCGAGATCGTACCTGCAGAGGGCCTCGAGGGCCCGAGCACGGCGGAGCAGAGCACGCGGGAAGCCCGGCTGAGCCTGCAGCGCGAGCGAGCACTCCGCCGCGACGGCCTCGTGATCGACGGGACGCATCTGCATGAGGCAGGCGGCGCGGTTGCTGTGGAAGACGGCGCGGTCCGGGTGGCCGCGCGGGGTGAGTTTGAGCGCGATCTCGTACTGCCCCAAAGCGCCGCCGTAGTCCTTCGCCTGGAACAGCCGGTTGCCCTCTTCCTTAAGCTCGTGGGCGCGCTTCAATAGGAGGGACACGTCCACCTCCACGACGCCGTTGCTCGGCGTCGGAGCAGGGGGATGCGACGGCGGCGGAGGAGGAGGGGGCGGCGGCGGCGTCGGAGTCGAGGCAGCGGCAGGGGTGCCTGAGGCAGCAGCCGCCCGGGATCCCTTCTTCTTCTTCTTCTGGTCGCCGGATTTTCCCATCCCGGCGATATGAGAAACTAGGGCTTTAGGCAGCGGATGAGATTGGAGTTGGGATTTGGGGACGACACGATGATCGCCTTGTGGGTGGGTATATATAGAGAGAGAAAAAGTGGAGGCGGAAGCCCTACCACTCGAAGTCAAATGCCCGGGACTGGGCTCGATATTGTTTGACAAATCGGCCAAAAACGACTCCTAAAACTAGAGATGATTATGTTAGTTTATAAATATTAATCTGGTATATTGTGTTAAAAATTTTAAATATATTCGGTGTTAAAAAAAATTATTACTCTCCATATATTATATTAAATTGATATTTAAGAATATAGATATAATTAAAAAAATTAAATAAATATATAGAATATGATTTATATCATTTCGAACTCTTTAGGTGTATCAGCTAGTTTTAACCGATTTTGGACAAAATTAAAAGAGAAAATATCAATTTGGTGTACTATTTTGAGAACGGTGATTTTTTGAACATGAAATAGATTTTTCGAACATATATGTGTTCAAAAAATTACTGCTCTCAATATAGTGTGTCAAATTGATGTTTGAGAGCATATATATAACTAGGAGAAAATGAGGAATGACAAAAAATCAGTTTCTATATATTCGTCCAGTTTTCCTGATTATATACATACCCTCAAATATCAATTTACACTTTATATTGAAAATAATGATTTTTTGAACATAAATTAATTTTTTCAGAAATTTATGTTCATTAAATCATTACTCTTAAAATAGTATGTCAAA
>JBBMJZ010374744.1:0-16848 GCA_037833815.1 Zingiber zerumbet
TAAAGGCTGACCGACTGAGGGATTCTGTGCATGCACCCGGACGAACATAAATCTGACCGGGACAAAAGGTATCCAACCTTGTAAATTCTTTAATATACGAACGGTTGAAGGGAGACTGGTCGAACCGTAGGGTTCTCTATATACGCCCGGTCAGGAAAGGTCGACCGAGCCTAAAGACGCTTAACTTGGTCAAGTTCCTAAGATACGAGTGGTTAGATAAGGGTCGATTAAACATAAGGTTTTCTGTGTGTACTCGACTGGGCAAAACCCGAGCGAGTTTTAAGGTACTTAGCCTTATAAAACCCTTAGCATATGATCGACTGAATGAACACCGAATGAACATGAGGTTGCTTATGTGCGCTCGACCGGGAAAAGTCCGATCGAGCTTAAAGGTAATGAACCCTTGGCATACAATCAACCGAGTAAAGGTCGAATTAACATAAGGTTACCTATGTGCGCTCGACCGAATAAAGCCCAATTGAGCCTAAAGGTACTCAGCCTTATTAGAAGCTCAATATACGACTGGGTTAATAACCGGCCGAGATATATTCAACAGAAGATATTCTCAATATACGTCCGGTTTAATGATCGGTCGAGATATATTTAACAAAAGGTATTCTTAATATACGACCGGCTTAACGACCGACCATGATATATTTAACAGAAAGTATTCTCAATATGCGATCAGCTTAACGACCGGCCGGAATATATTCTCAACAGAAGGTATGCTCAATATACGCCCGACTTAATGATCGGCCAAGATATATTCTCAATAGAAGGTATGCTCAATATGCGACCGGCTTAACGACCAACCGGGATATATTTAACAGAAGGTATTCTCAATATATGATTGGTTTAATGACTGGTCGAAGTATATTTAGCATACAGGTAGTCGACAATCTTATGATAGTCTGACGAACTTGTCGAGAAATATTCTCTCGAAGCTTCTTCAGTTACAGTATACACTCCTTTAAATATTTTATCAAGGGTTCAAGTTATAAACGACAAAGGAGGTATATCTGGGGTAGAAAAAAGATTCCTCAGAAGATTATTGCACGATGCCTAGGTTGTACTTCTCTCATCTTCTAACAAACTCTAACAAACCGGGGACCGTCTCACAATCGCAGAGGTTATGTGAGGTGGTATAAAAAGGGGAATCCTCTCCGCTGGCAAAGTACGCAAACACAAAACACTTACATTTGAAGCCCTACTTTCCTACATTTTCCGTTACTATTCTTCTTCCACTTTTCAAGAGAAGAGATTGACTTGAGCGTCGGAGGGTCTAACCAAGGATTTTCATCCCAGACTTAGGTCACTAACGCTTTATTAGCTCGTTTGACTGTGTGCAGAATCGTTGATGAGTTTCTTATAGATCTTGAAAGGCTTCTTGTTTGTGGAACAACCATTCATTAGAGCCAGCATGTTATCTCATCATTTTCAGATAGGATCACAGTATAATAAGAGAGAGTTGTGTGAATACCCTAAATTTAATAATAATAATAATAATAATAATAACAAGAAGCTCACAAATTAAGTAAATGCGTTCCTTTTTCCAAAAAAGTTAAAAGAATGGCTCATCAATATTTTATCCGTGAGAATATTTTATTGTTCAGAGCTATTAACTAATACAATGTGTACAAGTCAGTAGATAATTATTATAACGTGCGACACTTAAAAGTTACTGTTTTCAATTGATTTAATAAATTTAAAATAATTTTAACTGAATTGGTAAAAATTATTTTGATATAATAAATTTTAGAATTTATGATTTTAGTGAAATTGATATTTTTTTATTGTAATAACTACCGAGTTACTTTTATATGATGTAGCAATTATCGAGTTGTTTCTAAATTTTGTAGCAGTTACTAACTTCTATACATTATATTAACTATCGAGTAGCTTCTACATATTATGGTTAAAATTTTAATTTTAAAATATTAAATCCTAAATCTTAAACTCTAAACATTAAAATAGTTGATTTTACATGTTGCAGCTATAAAATAGCTTTCTACATTATATAACATCTATCGAGTAGCTTCTATATATATACATGTGACTAAATTTTAAATTTTAAAACCCTTAACCCTAATACTAAACTCTAAGCACTATTACATCAAATGTTCTTACAAACTTAGTCAAAATTATTTAAATTACAGTAAAATCATTTTAACTTAAATAAAATCATTTTAAAACTATTATAATAGTACTTAGTAAGTACTCTACACGATATCTACTGCAATAATTTTGGCAGTAAAAAAATAACATTAGGTAACTATGCACATTGTAACAACTAATGTTGAATAAGGGATATTTTGAGGATAAAATTTTTGATAATGCAATATCCTTTTTAATAATTCTTTATTAAAAAGAAATACTCTTTGATGTTTTTTATAATTTGAAACGATCCTTTTCATTTTTGTCCACATAATAAGTGTAAATGCGTATGCAATCCAGTATATATATAGAGATTCCGTAGTACATTTTATTATTAATCATATAATTATATCGCATAGCGGCAATTTAATTATTGTCCACATGCAGTGATATTAATCCGTAGACCTCCTTTGCCCTTCAGATTACGACTCTCATAAACCAAAAAACTTAAATGCTTATTGTCGGAATTAACGCTGGTCAATTCCATGGCTTCCGGTTCAAGCCACCGGCCTTCGACTGCCATTTGTAATTAAGCCATTTGATTTTCTTCGATTAACAAATTCTAAACAGATTAATCCCAACTCACAAGGAAAAGGACGTTTAAATATTGCAAATAATGTTCCACCTCGTCGAGAAAGTAAAATTAACTATTATGTCTAGATACGGGCGTAGCTTATATATGTGCATGTTTTGTTCATGGCTTTCTGCCTTGTCCTTCACGGAGCAATGTGATGAAGCAAATCAGAAGCAATCTCCAGGTATTTTCCTCCTCTTTTTTTTTTTATTTTTTTATTGAGGATGTTTTTAAATTGTTTAATTTCCATAATTTTCTTGACTATTTGCTTAAATGTATCCTCTTGATATATGTTTTTTTTCACGTGGTTCACTTTTGTACATCTAATCATTAATTTAAATATAAAAATAAAAAAATAATATTTGAGGAGATTTTTGGAGTAGCATAGACAGAGCACCCACGCGATTACTCTTGGATTCGCTTGTTTGAGGCGGACAAAAGATCGTGGCCCTCGACAAGTTTCCGCTAGATTTGCTGACGCGCATTTACGCTGCCGTAAGTCAACGACAAAGCATGGTTAATCATTGAGTTTAATTTCAAACTACCTTGCCATTATTTAAAGCTATAGCAACTTGCTCTTCAGGTAAGCGAACATCCAGTCATTTATTATTCGCGCCTAGAAAACAAAAATTTACTTGAATTAATTACTATTAATTAGTTTTAAAAATTGATACCTATTACTAGGGTATCCAAGTACACCCTCCTTTTCATGACAAGATGCACCCTAATTCATGAAAATGTGTTCGCCGTTATCGTTAGAATAATAGCGAACTGTAGGATTGACGTGAAAACACTTTTAACTGAATTTTTAAATATATTTTTTAATTTGATTGAAAATATATTTTAATTGACAAATCCGAAGGAGTTACCGGCCACCTGAGGTCTATAATTAATTTACTTTCAAGGGTCCACAATTGTTGGATGACAACCTTTACAAACTAATTTAAGCACCAATTATGGTCTCTTTCAATCAAAATTAGAAATCACCATTAATCTTCTTGATTGTCGTCTACAGAAAGACAACGCGCCAAAAGGCTCACTCCCTCCATGTGCCCTTTCTTTTCCTTTACTTGGCACCAAGCATTTGATGTGCCTTCGTGATGTATAAGATATAAGGAATGGTTAATCAGATGCGTGAATATATGAGTTGGGAGCTTATTGGGATTCGGCTGCCCTACTTTTCTGGGGCAATTCCCTGCTTTACAGACAATTACAGGTCTCAAGAGTAGATATCTAAGGGGAGGGAGCAGACAAGAAGCAGGAACATTGGTTCCTTTTTTTCTGGGTCGATTTCAATCTTAGTTTTGATTAATGAGATTAATTAAGACAATTTATAATCGAAAATATATTCAGTTTTGGGTCTTGAGATTGCAAGCACATGCAAATTGGCCCTTTTCTGATTTTGTGCATGGTCGTTTACTTAGAATTTCATTTAAAACAAAACTACATTTTTGTGTGTGTTTAGTTGGAGCTGCCTGGACTTTTCACTGAACGCCAAGCAGGGAATCCTTTCCACTATTTCAGTGCTTCCTTTTTCTCTGACAAATGATTCTTCTGTAAAAAATGGTGAGTTTTATTTTACTACCTTTTAAAATTCAAACTCCTTTCGCACGTAGCAACGTCTTAAAATTTGCACTCGTTCTTCTCCTTTGATTCTTATTTTGAATAATTAAGCTTGTACGCCAATTCACGGCCATGATTGTTTATCATTTTCTCTCAATCATGCCAGCAATCCTCATCCCATGTAGCTGCCCACCATAATCTCCTTTGCTTTCTGCATCCGAAATCCTCGCCTCGGGATTATAAAGCCACTACCAACTTGTTATTGGAACAGTAAAGTTGTTGTAGCTAATTGATTGACTGCTGGCTCTCGTTGTTCTCGATTCCTTTTGTCAGACAAAATTCTGAGAGTTTGTTGCCGATAAAGAAAATCTGCTTTTCGATTACAATGAAGTGGTACTCTGCCTCGGATTGCTTCTGATTGTCGGGTGTCCTTGAATCGTAGTGTGTGGAAGAATTCTAAGAGGTTTGTTGTCTAAAAGTCCTTTTTTTGTTTTTGGGTTTGTTCATCATCGAGATGCTGGTTATGCTCGATTGTAGTTGTTAATTTGTCCGTGAGAGGAAAAAATGTTAGAAATGGGAGACGATGAGCAGCTTTTGGGCGCGTATCCCTTCTACTTTGGAGTTTCGTGCGCTTTTGTTGCCCTTGATCTCGTATCGAGGAAGAGGAGGGAGCTTCTTGATGTCAATGGCGGATGGGGATCTCGGTCAGCGGAGATGATGCTTAAGGGGAGTGCGCAGCTGCTGGGTTTGCTGGTAGAGAGAGCCCAAGCGAGGGGGGAGGCCATGGAGAAGAAGCTAAAGAAGGCTCATTTGGAGGTGGAAGAGATGAAGCAGCGGAGAACGGAGGATGCCAAGGCAAACGAGAAGGTCGTCGCTATCTTCGCCGCCCATGAACAACGATGGATCGCGGAGAGGAAGAGCCTCCGTTTCCAGATCCAGGCCCTGACCAACAGACTCCAGATTGACAAGTCTAAGCACGACGACGCCATTTCGACTCTGGAGAAGAGGGTTGAGGGAGAAAGCCGGGCGAGGATGCTCAAAGATGAAGCCTTGGAAGCGGAGGCGAGGAAGCGGAAGGAGTTGGAGGAGAAGCTACACTTGGCCGACGAGTTGCTCGATGAAATGACTGATAGAGCTAAAAGGGCGGCGCAGGACCACTCAGCCGAGCTTTGGAAGCACAAGACCGCGTTCGCGGAGATAGTCTCGAACCAGCATCAAATGGACGCCGAGATGAGCCGCACTCTCCGGCAAGCGGAGGTGGCAAGGCACGAGCTTGAAGGGGCTCTTGAGCAGAAGGAGGAAGCTTTTGCTATGATCGATAAGCTTTCAGAGCAGATTTTGAGGATACAGAGGGATTCCGAGCAAAAAGACAAGATTTTGTCTTCAATGCTGAGGAAATTGAAGCTTGACGTAGCTGAGAGACAGACGCTTCTGAAGGAGGTTAAGCTTTCAAAGGCGAAAAAGAAGCAAGCTGAATTGGAGATGGAGAGGTGGAGGAACATGTGGGAATCATCCAGGAACAAGAAGTTCAGGGACATGCATTCTGTGGGCACAGGATCATTGAGGAATCGGAGGATGGAATTGGTGCCAGTGGGATCCCTTGGGCATAACTCCATGAATCTACTTCTTGAAGCTGAAGATAAGAAAGAAGAATCTTCGTGCCGTGATTACTGCTCATTTGATGAGAATGGTGATGCTGGTATGACTAATTATGCTCTTCCCATTAAATTTATCGTTTAGTGTTCTCAAATCGAACCATTTAAGAAAGACTTTTCAGACAGATAGTATGTAGCCATTCCTAGATTACTTAACAAGCAATTTTAACCATCTAGTATCTCTCACTCTCAGCACCGATGCAAATTATATTTTTTTTGAATTGAAGATGGTCTTTTCTTATCTTCCTAATTTCTCATTTTGCTTTTCTAGCATTGGCTGTGGATGACTACCAACAACTGCAAGATTGGGTTCGCAAGGAAACAGAAAAGTATGCAACCATCCTTGAGCAGAAACATCGTGGAGAGGTTGAAGCATTCACAGAGCAGCTGAGACAGAAAGATGAGGAGTTGGAAGCTTTTCGGTGGCAGGTCCTGAGCATGGAACTTGAAACAAAGAGGCTGAGATCCCACATTGAAGACTTGAATGGCAACCTATCCCATTTGAAGGGAAAAAATGTCAAATTGGAGGCCAGGTTGTTGGATAAGGAACAGGAAATCAAATTAGTGAAGGAGCAATTTAATCTCCATGTTCAGAATTCAGAAAGGAACAATCTGTACTATCTCCCCACACCTGATGCTTGCCAGGCTCTTTGGTCAGAAGTAGAAATCACGAAGAATAGACAAAAAAAGGAAACAGATGATTCAATGGCCAATTCGATTGGTGATTTCCCCAAGACGAGCAGCAAGGGAATGGGGTTGGATGCTGGCAAAGACACAGAGGAAAGAGAAAATGTACACGCAGAGATTAACAAAAGTGATGCAGCTGAGCCACCATCACCATCACCATCCAATTATAATTCACGGGAGTATACTGATGGGTTCAGTGAAATGCCATCCCCAGAACAAAGTTCAGGGAGTAGTTCTTCTGAAGACCAAGCGAAGAGCACGCCTGTGGTGTCCAGTTCCAATGCTGCAGGCGAAGAGATTGAAAAGAAAGAGATGAACTTGGAGCTAGCTAATATTCAAGCCAACGCTAACTGCAAGCAAGAAGCTGAAACTGCAAATAAGTTGTCGTTAATCAAGACATCCCTTGCAAGGGATACTTCTTTGAAGATGGATATCCAAGCTCTCGGAGTCTCCTACAAGATCAAAAGGCTAAACCAGCAGCTGGTTGTGCTCGAAAAGCTGGCTTCTTCACCGGCAAGGATGCAGATAACAAATAATGATCAAAACCCAAGCACACTTGATGTGTCTAGCGACAAGAAGACATATGAGAACAAGCAGCAGATCCAGGGCTTATTGCTGGTGCAATCTTTACTGAACAAGCAACTAAAGCGATACCAGTCTCTTGAAGAGAAGACTAACAACCTGTGCAGCAGAATGGTAAGTTTCTGTGAATTGAAATACTTCAGACATTTACTGAGAAATTGTTTAATGTAATCCATTCTCTTATGTTTTCTTTTAATTGCAGAACGACTGTTACAGATCAGGAGGCGGCAGAGACGTGAAGAATGGCAGGACAAAGGAACAAAGCGAAACGCTTGGGCGCTTTCTGGAAGAAACGTTTCAGCTTCAGAGGTATATAGTGGCGACAGGCCAGAAGTTGATGGAGATGCAGTCCAGGCTTGGCGCTACTCTTAATGATGCTGCTGCAAGACTGGATGAGTCTGTTGGTTTCAATATAGAGTTGTTTGCAGACATTGTTAGGACTCTCTTCAGAGAGGTACAAAGAGGCCTTGAGGTTAGAATTTCTCGAATCATTGGAGATCTTGAAGGAACATTAGCTTTTGATGGGATTCTCCACGGATGAAATTGAATGCGGATGCTAAAAGCTACATTTAAGCTACCAGCATTCTGTGATGATCTGAAATAGTTTGGTCAAATCAGAATAATTTTGTTGTCATATATGTATGTAAAAAAGAACAAAACAATTATTGTTATAATAATTGATACATTTTGAAAGGATAAAAGTTCTATACAGAAAATTAGTGAAACATTTCATTTTTTTTATTTTCCAAAATTAAAATTTGGATAAAAATAAAAAAGACATTTTTTCCCCAAATCATCAGGGCTCCCCATCGTTATTCAGTGGTGTACATTTATTCATTGTCCTTGTCACTATTTCCATTGTTATCTTCTATTTAAATTTCTAGTTTAAATTCTAAACCGGTTGAATGTGTTGTAGTATTTATGAAATTATAGGTATTACAATATGTGTAATAGTACAATATGAATATTAAATAAATAAAGTTGAATCAACCTAATAATAGTTATAAAACCCTATCTGCTATAATGTGAATTATAATAACTAGAACGTGCATGCTGGATTTAGAATTTAAATGAAAAATAATACGGAAAGTATGTGGTAAATGTACATATTATAACATTGAACAGTGGTTGGGATACCTTTTGATTAAAAAGTAAAGGTGGAGTCCTTATTTAGAAAAAAAAAACAATATCCTTTTAACTTTTGCCTATATAAATTTAAATAGAAAAAAAAATCGTTAATTTCTAAAAAATCTCCGACAGGGAGTCCGTCAGGTCATCACTTGGGTTGGGCTTCCTCAGGAGCAATCCCGCTTATTTGTTTGAAGTTTGAAAGCAAACACCCGAGCGGGAAATGGCTTGAGAGGATCCATCGTGTTAGGGTTAGTGTTTACGATCACCAAGAGCGCAGGAAGGACGAGGACGAAGAGAAGTGGAGGCTCCTCATCGACGACGAGACAGTGTGCATCCACCGCAACCAAACGCCTCTGCCACATCCACCGGAAGATGCACATAAATGCCTGCTTCTCCTCCGGCAACATTGATTCCATCGGCTTGCGCGATAGGACGAGTAGGACCGTACAATCTTCAAGTACTTGTCCCACGAGGCGTCCCCCGTAATTCCTAAGTTGATATCACGGAGAACATCCGCCTCCTAGACGACGGTCCCAGTGATTACATCAACTTCTAGGACGATGAAATCAAACGAGGTTCAACTGTAAGATTAGGGTAGGCTTGCCCTCTATTGACTCTCAATCTTTTTTTTTTCTACTGCTATTTTCTTCGTTCTTAATTGCAAACTTAAGTTGGCTTACATTATAGTAATCAGTAAATGTGTCGCCAAATTGTGATTGCTTTCACCAATACGAAATAGGATTGGCCTTTTATTATTAATTGTTTTTTGTTTTGTTTTTGGCATGGTCATCTTTATGCGCGTTGTCCTAAACATTTCTTTTCCAATGGTTCTTGTCATGTGAATCGTTTTTTTCCCTCGAAGAAAATTGTGTTTCATACATGGTTCTTATATTTTACCCTTGCGACATGGTTTATTGTCTTTAGTTGATTCACAATACATAGAATATGTGCATCGGAGAATTCAATATTACTCGTACTCTTAACTAGAGGAGAAAACACTACATTGGTATAGCATGTGTATACATCATTTATATTGGACATTGAATGGTTGTCGATAAATAAGGGTGGCCATTAGTTACTGTTCTAGAGTGTCCAATATAAATTACTTTAAGATGCTTTGTACTACCGTGGGTGAATATGATAGAGTTAATTATTTTTCTTAACCTCATTATTTCTAATAAAAAAATAAAGAAATCTAAAGAGATAAACAACAAACCTAATCGAAATCTAGTTATGTCGTAAACATGACATCACATAAGAAAGCATAATAGACAAGAAATTTGATTGAAGAGCCATGTCCTTATCTTTAGCGTCGTCGGCTTGATCCTTATGGAAGAAGATGCAGCGGAAAGGAAAGTCTTCCAAGGGGCTTAGGGGATGATAGCGTCCAAAAGTTTCTTGTCAATGGGGAACATGAAACTAGGTCAATATTATCCTAAATCCTTGGGGACCTCCCCTTTATATAAGAATGAATCCAATCCTTTATTCTACACATCGAATCTACATCCAATAACATGAAACCCAATAACCTTGAGTTAGATCACTTAATGAGTTTTGGTACCACAAGTCTCTTAAATCATATGTAAGTCCACCTTAAGGGATATTAAATTCAACAATCTTCCATTTGGGCTATATGTGATTATAGACAACACGCGAATGTAACTTTAATTGATGTTATACTTTATGGGTACAAGATACCCTTGCAAACAACCTGGTCTATTAACTTCATTGGTATAGGACTAAAAAAATCATAGCTACTATATATGATCGTAATAAGCTCCAATAGTAATTCATAATACTAATGTCATTAATGACATAGATCAAGATGTGGTTGTGTAGATTGAAAATTACATAAAATGTGATCGATACATGTCAATTTCCAATTGGTCCTAAGATGACCTCAAAAGATGTCAGATCATATTCACAAAAAATACTTTATATTAAACTGCAATAGCAAATCATGATCCAAACTTTATGATTCCAAAAGGAATTTGTATCATATTTACAAATATCAAATGCAAAACAGTAACATGAAATGATGATATCATAGTTAGAGTGTCAAACAAATATATAAATTTCCATTAATGTTTTGAACTTTAAGTACGTACAATAATCAAAACAAATGTTTGTGTTTATTAATCAACACAGAGCAATAAAATAAATATAGACTCCTACTAGATGAGTTCTTTCATAAAAAGGACTTCAATATCCACAACATGCGCATGAAACACTTTAGGCATCAAGCCTTTAGTGAGTGGATCAGTCAACATAGAATCTGTGCTTATGTGTTCTATCATGACCTGATGATTCTGAACTATTTCTTTAACCGCTAGAAACTTGATGTCGATGTGCTTAGACTTTGAGGAACTGTGGTTGTTTTTGGCATAAAGTTCTACTTTTTTATTATCATAGTAGATCCTCAGTTGCCTGTCATTGTCATCAATGATCCGTAATATTATGATGAAGTTCCACAGTCAAATCCCGTGATTGGATGCTTTATAGCATGCTACCAACTCGGCCTTCATAGTAGAAGTGACTACTAGTATCTGTTTGACGCTCTTCCAAGATATAACCCCTCTAATAAGTATGAAAATATAGCCTGAAGTGGACCTCCTGCAATCCAAACATCTAGTAAAATCGGAGTCTGAATATCCAATCACCTCCAGATGATCTGATCTCCGATATGTGAGCATGTGTTATATCATGACCTGATGATTCTGAACTATTTCTTTAACCGTTAGAAATTTGATGTCGATGTGCTTAGACTTTGAGGAACTGTGGTTGTTTTTTTGCATAAAGTTCTACTTTTTTATTATCACAGTAGATCCTCAGTTACCTGTCATTGTCATCAAATCCCGTGATTGGATGCTTCATAGCATGCTACCAACTCTGCCTTCATAGTAGAAGTGGCTACTAGCGTCTGCTTGACTCTCTTTCAAGATATAACCCCTCTAACAAGTATGAAAATATAGCCTGAAGTGGGCCTCATGCAATCCAAACATCCAGCAAAATCGGAGTCTGAATATCCAATCACCTCTAGATGATCTGATCTTCGATATGTGAGCATGTGTCCTTTAATTCTTTGTAAATATCGCATCACGGTCCTGTGTTACTAATATATTTGCCTAACATCTCCACTATAAATGCTATATTTGGTCAAGTACAAACTTGTACATACATGAGACTTTCCACTGCTAACGCATATTAGAATTGTTTCATCTCCTTTGTTTCAAGTTCAAACCGTGGACACTGTTGCAAGCTTAACTTGTCACCTCTTGGCATAGGTGTGTGAGTGTGTCACTAGGTATACAGTTCTGCATATCATACGGTACCTTATAAATACTTTTTCAATATAGGTCTGTTGTGATTACCTAACGATTACAATAGATCTGTATGCCTAAAACAAAGGATGCTTCACCAAGATCTTTTATTTCAAAATTATCAGATAGAAATGACTTGGTTTCATGCAGCAGATCCTTGTTATTGTTCGCAAGTAATATATCGTCCACATATAAAACAAGTATAATAAACTTGCTCCCACTAAACCTGACACATATGCATTGATTAATGGGGTTCTCTTTAAAATCCAAATTTGGTAACCAATTAAATAAATTTCTGGTACCATTGACGGAACGCCTATTTCAAAACATAAATGCACTTCTTTAATCTACATACTAAGTACTTTAAGCTCTTAGACTCAAGGTTCTCTGGTTGCACCATATATATAGATTCCTTTATGTCTTCATTGAGGAATGTAGTCTTTACACCTATTTGATGTAACTTTAAATTATAATGAGCTATTAGTGCCATAATTACCCTATGAGAGTCTTTCATCGATACATGTGAGAAAGTCTCCTCGTAATCAATGTCTTATTTCTGAGTAAATCCTTTAACAACAAGACGAGCCTTATACTTTTCGACATTGCCCCTTGAATCCCGTTTGGTTTTAAATGTCCATTTATAGCTAACAGGCTTTTTACCTTCAAACAATTTGACAAGTTTCCAAACGTCATTGTCTGTCATAGACTTCAGGTTTACTTACATGAGTTAATCCACATTTAAGGGTTAGAACATTGTTTGACTTCTTGGAAAAATGTAGAATCACTTTCCAACCTTATGTCAATCTCATGTTCTTGAAGATAAACATAATCAAATGAATTTATAGTTCTCCGTTCCCTTATGGATCACCTTAAAGATACTTGTGTTTGAGGTTGTTGAGGTATTTACACATCAATATGAGGCAATACCTCAATTTCAATAGCAAACTCCTCCAATTGCATTGGAGATGTCATGAGAATATCTTGATTCACTACACTCATTGAATGTGTGATACCCATAATATGCGGTATGGTAACCACACCTCTACTGATTGCACTAGTAGTGACCATAGGAGGATCATCATATTCCTTAAAAGATACTTCCCTGACTTTATCTCTTCCACTGTCCTCAATGAATTTGACGTTTCCCATTTCAAAGAAGGAACTATTAAAGGGATCATAAAATTTATATCCTCTTGACTTCTCCGAGTAACCTATAAAATTACAGCTAATTATTCATGAGTTTAGTTTCTTTTCATTAGGCCTATAAGGCCTAGCTTCAACTGGACAACTTTAGACGTGTAAATGTCTAATGCTAGGCTTCCTACTTATCCACATTTCGAATGGGGTTTTAGTTACTGCTTTACTAGGTACTCTATTGAGTAGGTAAACTGCAGTCTTAAGTGCTTCACCCCACAAAGACTCCGGTAGAGAAGTGAAAGCCATTATAGTTCTTATCATGTCTTTTAGGGTACGATTGTAACGGTCAGCTACACCATTCTAACTAGGAGTATCAGACATGATATACTGAGGCACAATCCCACACTTAGCAAGGTAATTCGCAAAAGGTCCTGGATGTTGTTCACTTGATCCATCATATCGACCATAATATTTACTTCTACGGTCAGATTGGACGATTTTAATTTTCTTACCTAGTTGAAGTTTAACTTCGGCTTTGAAAATTTTGAACATGTCCAAAGATTGCGACTTCTCATGAATAATGTACAGATAGCTAAATCTATAATAGTCGTCTATGAAGCTAATTAAATATGTATATCCATTCCAAGATGTCTTAGGGAATGGTCTATAAATATCCGTATATATTAGCTCTAAAATGTCACTATAACAACTAGCCCCCTTATTCCTTTTGTTAGTGGTCTTCCCCTTTATTCACTCTATGTAGATATCAAAATTTGACATGTCAAGGGAATCGAGAATTCCATGTGACATTAACCTTTTTAGGCGTTGTTTGGATATATGTCCTAAATGTTTATGCAACAACATGAAAGAATTTTCGTCGATTAATTTGCATTTCGTATTTATACTATATATTATTACGTTATCAACCGTTAGAGCAAAGGTGTTCAATTTATAAAGCTTATCAACCAAGAAACCATTACCAACCAACACTGAATTAAAGAAAATACTGAAAATTCCATTTTTAAATGAACAAGAATAAACTGATTTGTCCAAACAAGAAATTGAAATTAAATTCTATCGAAAAGACAGTACAATAAATGCATTTTCTAAATCCAGAAAGATATTGGTTCCTAAACAAAGCCTAAAAACACCAATTGACTCGACTTTAGTCTTCTTTTCATTTCTCGTATAGATGTATTTTTTCACTATTAAGCGAAAGTCGGCTCCTGAGATAACCCCGCATAGTGACACTTATATGAGTAGTAACACCGGTATCTATCCACTAAGTATCAGTGAATACAATAGCTAAATTGATTTCCTAACTAACAAAGTTGAGAAGTTTATCTTTCTTTATATGCTAATTCGTGTACTTTAGACTGTCTTTCTTTATATGACTTTTCTTCTTATAAAAGAAATAAGTGGATTCCTTATCCTATTTCTTGTGGTCTTTATGACAATTGCCTCCAGAATCTACAGTTTATTTTTCTTTTCTTTTGTTATTGAACTTCTTTCGCTTTTTGCTCGCACTTTGAAAACCAAATGCTAAGTGAGCATTCTCAGATATCTTAATCTTTAGTCTCCCCTCCTCTAGCACGCATTGAACAATGAGCTCATTCAATATCCACTTTTTCTTTTGAGTATTATACGATATCTTAAAATGAGTGAACCATGCAGGCAGAAACATCAAGACAAAATGTATTAATATATCCTCAGACATATCGAGTTTTAGTGTTGTTAAACTTATCGCTATATTGGACATCTCCATGATGTACTCCGTTATGTTTCCTTTATCACTGTACTACATGGTTACCAACTTCGTAAGAAGTCTGGTAGTCTCGACTTTTTCATTTAAGTTGAACCAGTCTGTCAATTGGTCCAGGAAACTCCTAGCATCTTCTCCATCTGTTATTGAGTCCTTTATCGGTGTTGGTATGGAAAGTCTCATGATACTCAGATACATTCGATTTAATTTCTCCCATAGTTGAAATTTAACCCTCTGTTCTATAGTGCTAGCACTAGTCAGAGGTGCGGAACGATCATTATTTAATGCATAGTTTAAGTCCATGCAGCCTAAGACTATGATCACGTATTCTTTCCATTCAGCAAAATTCGAAACAGTTAATGTTAGGATGTTATTAATACTGGCAGTTATAGATTGCACTGAAATTAAAGAGAAAAATTTATTTAAGCTCACGATTTAATTAAAATCAAGAACATGCATAATATAAAATTATGCTAATAAAATAAAATTTTAAATATATAAATATAGAGAAAGAGGCTTTTTATGAGATACCAAATATAACATTGCATTTTATTTTGTGGATTAAAATACAATTTGTTAGCGGTACTATGTGATATAACTCAAACTTTAATTTACCACACAATGTGTCTTCTTTTAGGCCGACCCATTGTGCACATAATATAATAATTTATATGAGTTATATTTTGGTCCATAGCTTACAACAACCTTAATCAATTACATAATATGTCTTTCTTTAGGTCGCCATATTTTGTGCATGATCTGAACAAAATAAAATTTTGTTTTATAGTTATAAGCTACTTTGAGCATATATTTGGAAAAAAAGTAGTCTTCCTTTGGGAAGATTACTCTTAGCATAGATATACGTCTATCAACACAAAATGCATTAAACATATTTAAGGTGTCATCCTTTGGGCTAACACATTAGTTCAATTTAGTAGCACGTTGTGTAAATAGACCCAAGAAAATCTTAGAAATTTTATTTGAATAGAAATGACTTAATCAACCTTAATAACATAAAATTAGGCTTATTAATTGATTGATAGCTTATGATAATTGATTGGTATGATCCAATTAATTATCTCAATCAATTCGAAAGTTTACTGTATATGACTATATGATTATATATAGAATCCTCACTTAAAAAACTAAAGCTTTGTTTAAGTTCTATAATTGAATAGCATTATTTAATATTCTTTAATTATTCATGCATTATTAATGTTTTTTTTCGGTGCACTGTTTCACATTAAAACAGTGTTAATCGTGGTTTTTTGTTTTGTTTTGTTTTTTTATTGCATGAAACACTTGAGACGGTGTTTAATCGATTAGAAATAAAATGAATTGATTAAGAAATATTCTAATCGATTAGGAATCATTTAATCAATTAATAATGCTTTTAATCGATTACCACGTGCTCTTAAATAATTGCTATTATCGTAAAATTAAGGTAGTTAATCGATTGGATTTTAATCCTAATCGATTGGATTTTAATCCTAATCGATTGAAGGCACCAATCGATTGGTTGATCGATTCCAATCGAGTTTGTCGCGATTTCAGTCTGTTAATCGATTAGGAAAATTTCTTAATCGATTAACAGCAAGATTTTATCTCGACTCAAGGCTTTTAATCGATTAGAAAAAATTCTCAATCAATCAAGGAGGTTTTAATTGATTGACTGATTGATTCCGGATGATTCTGTTCGCAATTTTAGGCTTAGTAATTGATTGGCCGACTAAGTCAATCGATTAAGCTATCGTGATTTGACTAAAAAATTAGGTTAAATGTCGCGGTTCTTCCGCTGTTCTTCGTGTTCTTCATAGAAACACGAAAAATTTGAAAAATAAGCCTATCCTAGTTCTTTCTTATAGTTTTTTGAAGATATCATCGGAAAACTTGATCTAGTATATAAAATTAAAGATCGGCGCAAAACTCAACCTTTACTACCATGAAAACGATGAAATAAAGCTTTGGCTCTGATATCAATTGATAGAGCTAATTGTTTTCCTTAATCTCATGATTTCTAAGAACAAATAAAGAAATCCAAAGAGATAAACAATAAATGTAATTGAGATCTATTATATCGTAAACATGGCATCACATAAGAAAGCATAATTGACAAAGAACCTGATTGAAGAACTATATTCTAACAGATTGGGTTAAGGGTTCTACATGTTGAATCTATTTTTAATAACCCGAAACCTAATAACGTTAAGTTATATCACTTAACGGTTTCGGTATTACAAGTCTCTTGAATCACATGTGAGCTCACCCAAGGATATTAAATTC
>JBBMJZ010374948.1:0-16840 GCA_037833815.1 Zingiber zerumbet
TTGCCTCAACCTGACATTATTATGATCTTTCAGAAAAGAAAAATACAATGGTTAGTTATCTCAACAAATCAAAGCTTCATATTAAAGAAGTTCAGCAAATTCAAACATCATAAAAACAGTTTGTTTGACCGTAAAGTGCATATCCATAGTCACTGCCATTTCAACCAAATGTGATTACCAAGTCAATAAGAATGACTTTACGAGAACATGAACACAAGAGATTGAAATGGATGATGATGCTACATAACAATAGAAATGGTACCTTAGCTGCTGCAACAACTAGACTTTCACTACGTTCTACTGTAAGCGAATAACATGCAAAACTTTTTTTTTAATGAACCTGTACATCTTAATCTAGATCACAACCCCAAAAATGGTGAACAAAGGCGCATTTCACTACACCATCTCAAAAGTCAGCTCGCAGTTGTTCGGTAAAAAGTGCAAACAGCTCGGCGGTTTTTTTTTTAAATCTCATTTTTACGAAAGAAACATTTAAGAGATCACGAATCACACTCGGAAGATGTATATTATTCTCCCAAAACATCGAAAAGACCACAAAATCATAGAAACTGGCAAAAAAAAAAACACAAATGGAAGTGTTTGAGATCGAACCTCTTTCAAGATCCAATTCCCTCGGCGCTGTGACGACAGAAGCTCACAATCGATGCTTTTGCCTATTTTAAACCAGTCGTCTCCACTGATCCCTAACTCACTGAATCCGTCAAAGAGGGATTATTCAAGGCATGATATGCGGAGTTTTACCAGAAACCCTGACCTCGAGTACCCGCTTCTCCACTTAATACCCTTCGATGCGATCATTTGCTCCAAGGTAACGACAGCGACTAACGTGACACCCCAAAACGACCACCAACCATCAAACTCCAGATCGCCACCGAGGCAACGACCTGAATCCGAATCAGGGTACAATTCTGGGGAGGGAAGGCCCACGGACTAGTGCACGGTAAAAACGGGAGTTGCCAGTTTTTTCTCGGCCATCGGTGCGGCGCAGATCGCCATCCGGCGGTAGCAGATGGTGACGGAGAGTCTTGTCGTTGCCATCTGTTCTTTTGGCACATATGAAAAAAGTCGCCGTCGATAATGTGAAAAGAGCACCCCATTTTAAGAAAAAGTAGGACAGTGTTCAAATATTTTTTTCATCTCAAAAATATTTTTAATCCTAATATCCTTAAATTAATTTCAAATAAAAAATACTTTATAACAATTTATTCAATATTATTTAAATTTAACTAAAATCACTTTTAAAAAAATTAAAATCACAATAAAAAATTAATATGAAACTACTCATTATTTTTTTAACCAAATTAAATCAAAAAAATAATTTATTTTATTTAGCAAACCCATGAAACCGGAGCCGTTGAGTGCCAACTGCCAAGTCTAGACACTTCGTTTTTTTATTATGCTTCAAGGTAATTTGAAACGTTCTTTGATACATTTCTGACTATTCCAAATCAAAACTACAAAAAAAAAAAAAAATAATAATAGAGAGAGGTAGTAGAGTCAACTCTGACTATCTCAAGATTGACAATCCTCATCTCCAAGTCAACAAAGTTGAAGTAAATATAAACGAACAAATTTCTCTTGCTCTTCCTCATTTTCCAGGCCTCCACCTCTACTTGAATACGATACGCTTAAATTACATTTACAGAAGAGTTGCTCAGAATTGAATGCCCGGGGATGATAAGCCATCAATAAGAACAAGCCATTAGTCAATACTATAAATGTTTTCATTGTAGCTAATATGGACAAAAGACAGAAAAAGAATTAGTAAAAGTGATAGATCTTAGTTCATATGGTCGAATGATCAAGACTAGCTTAGCAAAACAAATATACGCAAGCAAACTTAGACCACAGATAATTAGGATTCAATTGGTCCCATTCTTGAAGCCTCTTCCTAGACTCCCAGTTCAGATCCTCATACAGCAACACTCTTAACTTTCTTAGGCGAAGAAATGGAATTTATTCATCTTCCTCAGGATCAAAATCTCTAATCTTCACTTCTGCGTCCTCACCGTACTGGATGCAATTGTCAATATACGATAACACGTACGCAATACTGCACTCGGAGAGTAAAACAAGTTAGACGCATCTTTGAGGATGCTTCTTTGTAAAGCCGAATAATAGGTCGTGAAGGCCAACACCTACAATGTGATTTCGATGCTAAACTAGATAGATAAATTAGACCATTTTGAAGTAATATATGAGAAGAGATTAAAAAAAAACTATTAGCGAATTGAAAGCACACCTACTCGAACCATCCTTCTGAGTCACAAAACTTCTAAAAGACCAAGGGATTTTGCTACCTTATTATGCCCTCTCAATAAAACTAGTCATGCATCTAGTGTCACGCTCGAGAGGATGCAAGATTGGACACAATTATCCGTTGTTCTAGAAGTAAAAAAAATGATGTATCTAGTTGGGAATTGAGAAATGTATGGTATTAAACAGTCATGAGAACCCACTTCCTAAGAAAATTGCAATACACAAGCAAAAAATGAAGAAATCAACTATGCGATGGAAACTTGTTATTGCATCATTGCATGTAACATGATGACAGTCAAAAGATATATCGACATAAGAATCATAAAACCTGATATATGGTAGCATAGAGTAGTTTCATTAGTCAATTAAAACGATACTGTCTCAATGTATCCTCAGGGTCTGACTGGCAGTCCCCATTTCAAAAATTGTCCTTGAACATGTTAGGTTTACGGATTCAATTTTCACTGTCTGCCTGCCAGCGTATTAAGTATAACTTACAGATAAGCATAAAAACAAGAACTTTACCTGCTTTCCTTCCTCAAGTCAAGGGGTATGAAGTTAACCATGCTGAAATCATCAATCTGCACGAAGTGCACAAAATTAAAACAGATATTTGAATAAATAATAACAATACAAACTTCACAGATTCAGCTTGTACCAGGAACCTTAATAATTTTCTTTCTCAAAGCTACAAGTTGATATTATTAACTGTATTCATTAACACTTCTAGAATCACCAGTATTCAAACTGTAATATACCAAGATACTGTAAGTTTAACATTTTTCACTATCCTATGAAGTATAAACAAAAATCCTCTACCGCTTTCACTATCTAAAATATGAGCAAAAAACATTGAATCAATGTAGAAAGCTAATCATCATAAGCTGAGCAGGAATCAAAATAATATGATATTTAAAATGATCACTCTAAAATATACAATCACATTCTTCCAACTCCTACACTGCTCTATAGGATTAATATGCATTCCAGTTGTATGAGCATTCCAAACTAAGTTACTTAATCAAAGATATTTAATTTCCATTCCCTAATTTTAAAAAACCTAAACTGTGCATATCAAGAACAATTTGATTTACATTCTCCAACAAATTAAGCATCAATAGATTTACAACAGATTGCCTACCAGTATGGACATAACATGGAAAGAGATGGTAGAGCTAAGAAAATGATTTAAGAAGTAGAATGCAAAAAAGAAAATAACTGATGATTAAAATTTTCTTTACTCATACCAGTTCTGCCAAAGCCTTGTTTAGTTTTGCAAATTGAGGAGCCATATGCTGATTCAATTCAGACAGTAGAACTGATGCTTCAGGATTTAAATAACTATAATCCAAAATGTTGGGATGAGGACACAACTAGAAAAATAATAATAAAATAAAGAATGCGCCAAGTAAAATAACCCACTCATTAACATCCTTTTTGTTTGCCACCAAGTCCATCTTTGAAAGAATGTTGACATGAGGTAGTTCAAGTTGAACCATAGCAGAAAGAGACGCAAGACAACCACTTATATACTTTGTCACATCAGTCATGAACTGGAATAGAAAAAATTGTTCCATGTGAATTTTCAATAGAAGAAATTTTCTTGAAGAACAGAGAAAAATAAGGACAAACCTGTGAATCAAGCAAGTATACAGCACAAACATTGAAATTCTTACGCTTTAGATGTTCCACAAAGTTCTTTAAAGCAGGGACATGGGAAAAGAGTTCAATCTGACCTGTGGATCATAAAGCAATGTAACAACCAAAAGTAGTATGCACACCCTATGCAAATGGCCAATAATCATGAAAGTCATGGACATTTTAAATGGGATCAATATGAATTATGAATAAATAATCAGAGTTATCAATGTCTAATGATCCAAAAATGATACACAAGCTGGCAGAAGTTAAACTCAAATCAAATATATGGGAAAATACATGGGGTTAATGCTTTAGGAAACCATTGTACAGAAAGTCTAAAACAAATTGGTGCACATCTCCAGATCCAACAGGGTAAATGAAGGGCCACCGACTATAATAAACAAATAGACACCCTTTTTTTAGGATTTCAAACTGCAAGAACATAGTACACAGCTTTGACTACAGTAAGTTCTTATGTTAGTCTGAAATAAGCTGGGGCAAAAAATTCATACACTCCCAACTTATGAATGGAATTCATCAACATCATCATTGAGCTCTATTGGATGTAAGGTTAAAAGAGATTAAATTTCTTTTTTATTACATTAACTAAACTTAATGAAATTGCTATAAGGTTTCATTTTCACAGGCAGTACATCTTCTCAACATATTTAATGAAAATTATGCCTAATTAACCCAATGAGATCAAAAAAGAAACTTTGGTCATCACCTTTATGGCAAATAAAGCCTATCAATTTTATTATCATCCACAATTATTACCTGGACAGTCAAAAATAAGATAGTCATCATCCAAATAGTTCTCAAGCTCATCTGCCAACCAATCATCTAAGCTATCTTCAAAGTGTCTGAAATTATTAAGGAAATGCAAATAAAAATTACAATACAGTAATTGATTTTTTTGATACAAAAAATGATTAACTAATCCAAAAGGACTATATCTTCTTAACCAAGCAGACCAGAAATAATAACAGAATACAGGATGCTCTATGCTTACTCTTCAAAAAAAAAAAAAGGTTCTCTTTTCTTCAAAAAATAAAAAATAAAATTTGTTGAGACCATTTTTCATGGGATCACAATGAATGTCTCTATCACAACGAATGTTAACAAGGTTTTGACTAACTTCTGCAGAATAAGCTTCCACATTATTTCTAAGAAGGGAATTGAGATTAGTCACCCATCATAAATTTTACCACACTATGATAAAGGTGTGAGATCATGCCTCAGAACTAACAGTCTATCATATATAAATCTTTTATGATGAGAAATCATACCCAAAAAAAAAGGAATGAAGATCCATATATATACTGCAAACATTAGAAATTTAAACTAGGCTAACAAAAATTTGTGTAATTCCCAAAAAAACATAGGGGAGGTTTAAAAGGCAGTGGAACGAAGTGAAGGATACTCCATGCAGTAGAGAAGCCCTCCATTAGGGCCCAAGCCAAGTTCCTCCGTAACATCATCCAAAGATATGAGCTCTCTAATATCTGCAGGGGCATGACAGCAGATGAACGAGTCAATCAATAATCAGTCAGATGCACAATTTAACCAAGAAATAGAGATGGAAAAAAGGCGAACGTGCCCATAGCGACAGGATAGTTGAACTGTTCAGCCGCTGGGTCCAAGTTCACTATATGAACAGTCCTTCTCGCAGTCTCGCAATGTTGGTATAAACTAGAACAGTAGGTCGACTGGAGTGCAAGTAGAAATGATCAGCGAGAAGCAAAGAATAAGGAATTAATGGTTCGGGAAAGAAACAGTGCATTACCTTGCCGCTTCCAGCAGGTCCGATAACGAGCTGCGCAAAACCCATACCGAGCGGCTCCGATTGCCTACAAACGATAAATAGATCGGTCAATCAATTGATCGCGCATGAATCGCTAAACCCTAAAACCCTAAGTTTTTGTTGTTGTTATCGTTGCTGTTGCGGAGGAAAAGAGGCAAGGATAAGAGAGGTAGCCTCTTGTCTTCTCTTGATTCCGCCGGTGTTCGCTTTGGTTCTTGCGCTTCTCCGGCTCTTTCGATTTGAGACTTGAAACGGCCGCCCGTCTGCCGTAAGAGGCGGTCGCGTGCTCGGCGGAAGAGATCTCGACGACGTGACCTCGAAACCTAGGGAGGGAGTCGAGAGGTGTATAAAGTATCTCTAGCTATCGGGTATAATAAATTTTAAAAAATATTAAAAATTTTAGAAACTTCTTTTTTAACATATTTTATTGGGAAAATATACCATTTTTTTAGTAAATAAAATTTAAGTTTTGAAATTTTCTCCTTTTTTCCATCAACGGAAAATAAAAAATATTTTTATAATTCTTTTTCATGTAATTGTTTTTTCTTTCTTGGACTGCAAGGCAGCCTACACCGCACCACGTTGGTATTATTGATTTTCTTCGTTCCCAGTAACAGCGCCCGTTGACATGACCAATATAGACGAATAGCAAATTGATTTTGCAAGAGATGGCATCTAGCAACAACAACAGGGCACTCACAAGTCACAGCTAAAGTAGTTCAAATACTGACGACAAATCTGTTTCCTTTCCATTGATCACGATGTTTCACTTGTAACTGGAATCGAATAGTCACCAAGTATAACAAGGACAGTTTCCAAGAATGACCACAATCAGACCAATCAGTTTGTGTCTGTGTTCTGCGATTTGCGATAGGTTAACAGTGAAGTGAAAGACCATCTTCTATATGTAAGCTTGAAGGAGAAAATTGAGTTGCACAATGCATTGCACCATTAAAAAAAAGGCTGGAGTGTATGTTAGGGGAGGATGCTAAACTATACGACTTCTTCTGAAACAATAGGCGGTCAGTGTTTGTTCACGCAGACGAACAAGGCAGCTCGTCCGAGGCTGTAGTAGGCTCAGAATGTTGCGGGATAGGTTTAGGTTTAACTTCAGTTTGCGGCTTTGGTGGCCTGTTCGGTTGAATTTGGTTGACCATCTCTTGTAGAACATTAAACTGTCAAACAATATCGAATCAGCTACAAAGGAATGGCAAATATACAAAGCAAAATTGAATAACATAAAATAATGCCACATAGGCAGGAGTTAAAACTTAAAGGTTCAAACAAAAACAACTTAGTCGCAGAAATATCTCATTAGATACTCTTGAATCAGTTAGCTTCCCTACATGTGCTATTTATAAATGGTGATACTAAAAATGTCAATCATCCAATTTCATGATGGCACATGTAGAAACTAGCTGAGCTCTGCACTCCAAGTGATTAAGAGTTAAAACAATCTCCTATAAGAAAGGTTATCATTAAATATCCATTAAAAAGAGAAAATTAATACCATTTTAAGTTTGCTTACTTGGATTGACAGTCGACAAGGGAGAGAGAAAGGCATAAAATTCCATATGAAGCTTCATCATTATGTACATCTTTTGGGTGAAATCCTTGAGGAACATGTATCCAAATTTTGGCATAATCTTATTTATGAACAAAAAGAATTGTGTTTGAGTCTGCGTATCCAATGGACCAATTCGAAATGCAGCATAAGAAAATTTCATAAGGAAAGTTAATAACTAGAGTCCAAATTGTTTTGTTGCAATATGATAAAATTTACCTTCCTCCAGGGTTCAAAAGAGGATTTCATTATTTCATGAATTATTGTGAGGAGGCTTGCATATTTATTTTTCTGAAAATTACACAATAGGGAAAGGGAAGTGTAAAGCCAGAGATGGATGAAAAACAGCTAGGATTCATGGTTGTAGTGGTCTGATTGTTCGCTAACTTGCCTCTGAATGATTGATTGTAATTAGAAATATCAATGTGATTGCAATGGGGAAGTTGGATCACAGAATAACGTACAACATTAAATATGCACAAGAAAAAAATAAATAAATTTTGTCTCCATGTATGAATGTATGTTTGTTTACTTAATACCACATCACCACCGCCCATGTATCTGATTCATATTCAAACATCATTCTGTGACCAAGTGGCAATAACACGAACAAGCACTGAAGTTGAAAGCACTAGGTATCTCCATCCATAAATTTAGTTACCTCAATAAGGTAACCTTTTTTTCAAATCGTACTAGGACCTATCGGATTAGGGTTCCCAAATTAAAGTCAAAGATTTTCTTAAATTTATATACAAACATAACTGCATATTATGTAATACATTTAATTGTTTCAGAAAATTTACTTGAACTAGAGGTGTAAATTGAGCCATGTACAGCACGACCCAAGTTGACATTGATCGTGGAGTGAGGCCTAATACACCAAGCAGGTCTAGACGGCCCACTGAGGTTGCAGCGCGGAACCAAGTCAACCCAAGCATCGGGGCCTGATTTTTTATTAATAATATTATAAATATTGGATATTTTAAATAGGATTTAATAAAACCATCAATTTTAATTTTTATAATTTTTATAATTTTATAAAATAACATTATAATCTTTGTGATTTTAAATTTTTCAAATTTTTAGATTTTTCCCCTTTTTAATTTAAATTTTCAAGGCCCACATGTTGAGCGCAGGGCAAGGCACACGCCTTCTCCAGACCAAGCCAAGCATGACACAAAAAAGTGAACCAAAATGGCTAGTGTAGTGTCTGGACTAGGCATGGACCATCTACCCCTCAAAGTTGAATACTTAACTATTCCTAAACTAAAGGAGACATGAACTATTATATTTTGATAGTCAGTTCTTTGAACCTAAAAGGGTTAAGGGATCCCTTCGTGCATCAGTTTAACTTTAAGTAAAAAAGTTTCAACTTCTTAGTACTTTTAGAACACAAAGTGTTTCTGGAAGATATTCCAGGTAATTAAGATTTTCAAAAACATACCTTGAAACCACAGCCAGAAATGCAGGCACGGAAGCATTCCTGCATGAATACAAAAACGCATCACAATTTCACTGAAGATGCAAGAATATGTGATATTGGAAGAAAAAAATAAAGCATATATAATGAAAGCCAATATTTGGATACAAAAGAATCTATGCAACTACATACAAGATCCACTGTCCATTTACACAATCTGGAAATATAAGATAATACAAATACACAATAAATACCAGCTTTTCACAGAATGAAACATTATGTAAGTTTTTTGAAATTATTATATCACTATCCACGTGGTATTCTGAAGCAATTTGAGCCAACATATCCACCTATTTCCTGTTTTGGAAAATAAAAATGGTAGGTCAATGAATTTTCCGTAGCTATTTAATTTTAAATGGCACTATCAGATTGTTCTCAGGTTGGATATCTTTAACTAGGTTCATTCTATTATTATTTTAGCTCGGTGCCTTAATGTTGAATGTTATAATACCTTTTTCCATGCAGTTTCAATATGATAACTAATTAATTTTCTTCTCCTTTTGCTCATTCATCATTACACTTATGCAATGCACAGGAAACAGAAAGTTGGAAACAAATGGTTCAAATATAAGCTTGTAAATACCTGGGAAGGCACAGATGTTAAACTATTGTATGAATTTGACTATATCATTCAGATTTTACCCTTTTCTACAAAATGCCAGTGTACTTTCAACAAAGTCAAAATGTGCCTTCCAAAGTTCACTTTTTCTGCACAATGACTCCAAAGTTTTAGTATAGCCAGAATGCACCTCCTAGATTTACACCCTAGTGAGGACATACTCCGCCAAACAAGAGTATAGTTATTGTAAATTTTTACCCTGGCTAGGGTTTTGTAAACTATATGGGTGTAAATAATCTAGAGTTTGTAAAAGTATGGGGAGATTTTGACAATGTAACAACTCTTACTATTGCAGGAATTGGATACTCAAATTTTAGAATTTCTTGATACTTGAGTGACACCCAAGAAAAAAGGGTTCTGATTTGAGATGAGTGGTATTCGCTAGATAATAGTCTCAATTCAGTTTGTCCTACATTTCACATTTAATAGGCAATTTGCTGGCAAATGAATGTCTGCGGACACCAGTGATCAATGCTGTAGAAGCCACAAGTAGACTTACAATTCAAAAAACCACATAGCAGCTTGCCTAATAACATTTTAGAAGTATATAGACATGGAGAAATATCATTCAATTTCAACATTTCTGAATGATACTCCATTTCTTCATAAATAGAAAAAAAATATTTTTTTATAGAAAAATAAAAGAGTGATAAACAAAAAGGTGAACTTACACTTGCAGTCATTCAAATGATTTGGTTACAAGAAGCTATTATACAATTTGACATTGCGAGTTAGTGACTGGTACCAGCATTATTTGCATTTGAATTTACATTTTTTCATTTGCCTAAAACTGACTTGCAGTTATCTGTCACCAAAGACAACCAAAACTTGCAAATTATGCTGCAATCCTCCAACATTCAAGTTTGTCCCCGATGTTAGAATGCTGGTTATAGATTAAGGTAAAGTAATTATACTAATATTTTAATTTTAGTTTACTGTCATCATTATATCGTTAGTTTCACTTCGGTCTAACTTTGACTGGACAAATACTAGGGTCTTTGGTTGAGCTTCCCATTGCCAAATTTTTTTACCCAATACTGGTCAAAATAACATAATTTTATAACTTTTATTGATCATCTCTTCTTCAAAGAGCTCTAATTAACTTTCAGATGAGCAATGCGTGAAAGTGAAAGTGAAAGTCCAAGTCCAAGTCCAAGTATAAAATTCAGACCAACTTTTAAACAATGATCTTACTACGTTTAAGATCTGAAACCCCAAATCCTAAAATAAGCAAAATTATTGTTAGACAATACACAGATCCTAAACTTTTTTTTTGTCTTCAATGCCTTGCTGAAACCATGAGTTTTGTTTTTATCATGAAACAAGGATCCAGTAACATAGGTCCTGTAGTATACTTTGTCCTCTATAATCTTTTATTTCATTCATTTCTGTTTGTTCACTAATAACACTCACTGCGTTCTCTGTCCATGTTCTTTGTTTTTAATGTTTTATTTTCAGTTTCTCTTTTGATTATAGACAAACAAGCAGAATTCCATTTCACTGGTCTAAACTCGCCATATTTTCTCCCTTCTCAACTGATCACTTTTTCTGGTTTAGACAGCATGAAAACATGGGGGTCAATTAAATGATAGCAACAAGCTTCAACTCTAAATAGAATGCTAACAATGCACGACAGTAGAACCGTTGTTAAAGTCATTATTTTAACTATTTTTCCATAAATGTAGGTCCAAGTATGACTACTTGAAGCAAAATGATCTTAGATTATCACAACTGACAAAGAACAAAGCTTAAGCAGTACAGTGAAAATGCAAGTGACATATTGAGCATACCCAAAAAAGTCACAGCAAGTTATGTTGTCTCCACATTCCATAAATTATCATGAATTAACTATGGGCATATCTAGAGAAGGGAATCTTGGATACATACCATAGAGTAATTATCGTGCCCAGGAGATCTGTCAATATAATAGCTCCATTCATGGTCCTTCAAAACAGGGTCCTTGTAGCATATCTCATTGCACTCATCCTTACCTGAAAATCCACAGAAACAAATGATCTTTCAGGTTAAGAAATATGGAAATGGTAGATTTTTGAATTAACAACTGAATAGTGCATCCCAAAATTAAGTTACTTGAAATGATTGCTCTTTGGATTTCAATCCCAAGAAGAACAAGTTGCAACTTACAGTGCGTTTCACATTCCTAGATGCGAAGCATACGTTTCCATCATGCAATTCAACACTAAACAAGATCTAATTCACAAGCACAGAGACAAGGCAGGGCAATGGGAAATAGCTTGACAGAGATTATTATCACTAGGACAAGTTTAAAAGTGAAACTGCTATTACCAGTTAATTCATCAAGTAGATAAAGTGCTTTCTCACTGACCTAATCTCCAGTAACATATATCAATAAGATCAAGAAAAAGAAGTGAAGAAATGGGCATGCTTACATTCTTCCCAGGTCTCTCCATCAGAATCGCACCCCTTCTTGCAAAAGATTCTCCCTGCGTTAAGCAATAATCATTTCAGATGTCCACTGGATTCTTCCAAATGGAGAACAAGACATCAGCAAGAAGATCTTGACTATTTGCATTCAAATAGTGAATGAGAAATTATTCACACCTAATTCCAAGAAACAGTGAAACATCAAGCTTATATTTGGCAGATATCATCTAAAATCTGGATAACATGAACACGGAAAGATGATAGATACTAACATGGAATCTGAACAAAATTAGAGTATTTCTTGGTGCAGAAGTTGCCGCAAGGTGGAGTCCAATCCTTAGGGAACATGTTGCCACTGCTGACTTCTCCCCAAGCTAGCAAATTCTTGGTCCCCACCTTTGAAATGGGAAGATGCGGAGATGAGAGAAACAAAACTGATATCATGCACCGAGCAAGTTTTTCTTGGTTGTGGATAATTTAATCGGCATATATGCGTATGTGCCGACTATTGAATTATATTGCAGAGAAACAAGACAATGCACACCACATGTCCTCACACAGGATTATCAACAAAAAGACATGATTATCACACAAACATAATAAAAGTAATGTCACAACATCAGTCCTGAGAACAATCAAATAAAAACTATAAAAAATCCACTAAATTATTTCTCATAAATTAAAAAATGCATAAAAAAATTGCTTGGAAAAAAAAACAGGCATGTCATGCAAGATTTCAATGTTGGTAGCAGTGATGCCTCATAGCAAAAGTCACAATAGTATGTCTAACAACTCACTTCATACTAACTTCAGGATGAGTACAAGGTAAGAACCGAGTCTCCCATAAGAAAACAAATAATGATAGAAAAATAAAATAAATAAGTTGAATGTATTTTTCACTATCTTTCAAATTTATCTGTCTCTACATGAGTTCCTAACTTTGCCATGAATCTCTATGTTTACTTGAAGGTGGGGAGACTCTTATACAATCGAAAGGATTTGCTACCCATTTTTGACCCCAAGAAGGTCACTTAGGCTGTTAGGCTGGAATATCTCTCTTTACTAAAAGGGGTTTGGCTATTAGGCTGAAATATCTCTCACCGCCTATGGGGGCCGATACAGCTGTTAGGCCAGAATGTCTCTCTCATCCCAAGGGGTGCTTTAGCCGTCAGACCCAAATATCTCCCTCAGCTTAAGGAATCACTACTCTTAGGATGGAATTTTAAAACCTTGTGCTCCCTAGTCAAGAACCAACAATACCCAAGAATCATGAATCACCACAAAACATCATGTGATCCACCATGTATGACAGAACCCAAGTAACATATACTTGTTTGTGTCCCAATATCTGAATATGAAGTTCCTAGGCATGCCCTAACTAATATCATGTGACAGGTATGCTATCAAACCATGCAACAGATACTTATGTTAGTGCACGTATTTCTGATAGTTACTAGCACACTTTAACTGAGTTACGGCATTATATTTGTATCAAAACATAAGGACCAGACTTTATCCATGCAATCATAATAAACCTGAAAGGAAGAATGCATCAACTGTCCAAATTTCTAATTTTGGAATCTCTAAACTTGATAAAGTGGTGCACTGCACAAGAATGCATAAGGCATCCAAGACAAGTAACAAACAAGAACAGGGAGCGGGAGCTAAAAAGGTCAAAAAAGAGTTTCTACCAAGTTAGGATTTCAACCAAAGTCTATCCATCACATTCTCACAAAGATTTAATCAACACAGGACCTAACATCTCTACCAAATTAGCCATAGGATGCTCAAATTACCCTCAACACAAAATATTGCTAAACACCTCATACCTCGAACTCAACCCAGTGTCTAACAACTCTTGACATCACCTTATTTATTCAAGTGATTGATGTCTATCATCTAACACCATAGTCACGAGTCAAACAGTGTGAGATCATGATCACACTAAAGAATATTACATTCCACTTGATAACCAAAGATTCTATCACTATATTAAAGTTTGGCCTGATGTCATGATCCCAAAGTGGATTGTATTGACTCAATACGTAGGGTAGGTCAATCACAAAGTGTAAAATCATCTCATTTTGAGACTCAATTTAAGACTCACCTCTTTAACTTCCAAATCTTTGTGACAAGTGCAACACACAACATATTTGAGTGTGGTTGCATATCGATGACACACATCACAATTCCACACCAAGAACACCCTACATTGTATTGTTAGAGTTGAGTCCTAATGATGATCCCAATCATAAAGATCATTAAAACCAACTCACGTACTTAGCACCTATCACTCAACCGACATTAAATAAAAAAAGCTGCACCAACATTCATGATGGCATAAATATTAACACAACAACTCAATCCACCACACAACTCACTTCAAGCCTAACTCAAGTCCAAGTTCCAGGTTTTAGGACCACTTCATCCCCATGCCTAAAAAAAGGCGTACAAGGAACCCTTGATCTCTCTTGAATAACAATGCAAAACTTCCCTGGTAAAAGTTTTAGTCTCTACGATGGGTACGAGGTGAAGAAAGACAATTTTGAATATATCCATATTAGGAATATTTTCACCATAGGACTTAAAAGTAATGCAATATACAATCTGCATCCTTATTAGATTGCATGCTTGAAATTGGCAACACGACATAGTTTTATATGCAGGGCGTAGCACAGATGGAGAGTGCATGGTTCTGTGGCCGAGAGGTCTTGGGGTCGATCCTCGGGATGTCACTGCCTGGGGTTAATGTCTCCGCCATGCACCTTCCACTTGTGTACCTGCATTTACCTTCTTCCATATCCGTGGGACCGGCTCTAGGGGGGCCGCTGATGTGTCGGTTCCACATTTTTTTTTTTTATATGCAGCTCCTACCTAGGGCTATGATCTCACCAAACCATATCGATGACAGAAATTGAAAACACAATACAACCCAATGGAAAATGGTCAACCTCTTGATGAATCCTCCTCATTGGCTAAACTTTTGGTTGAAGACCCTAACTCATTGTAAAATACTTTAAGCAACAGGGAGGATCCTACCTCGAGCTGGAGGATTGTTGGCACTGAAACCTATCTTAAAGTCAATATCCACCTCCTACCGCAGCTGCCCTGATTCAAACAAAACAAAGAGTTTAGAAAACTAAAATGGTGAAGACAAAAATCACATTTGATCCCATTTCCTTGCGGGCTTACCAAGATATTGATCACAAACGAAGAGGATAAAGGGGATTCGCCACGCTGCAGCCGCTTTTCAAAGGCTACAATAAATACTCAGCTTGCTCTGCCGGTCATCGCGAGAGGAGGCGTGGCCCACGGCTAGCGCGGTCAAGGGAAGCCACCGAGATGAATAACACGGCGAGCTGGAAATCGCGTAAAGGGGCTCTTCTACAGATTCCAAAACCCAGGGGGGAGGGATCTCGGCCTTCTGAGTGACGCGGAGGGGACGAAATCGCAGCGACCTTATCTCGCAAAGTAGCCTCGTCGCGGTTAAATGCTAGAGGAAGCAGGCGCTTACTTCACAGATCTCGCGGAACAGACGAAGGCGCCTCGGATCGCGGCAAGGAAAGGGCGGCCGGCTTTCGCGGCGACGCAGTCGAGCGACGAGGGAGGTTACGATCGTCCGGTGGAAGACGAACGGAAGGACTATTTGTTTTTCTCCTCTCTTCTTTTCCCCTGTTTAAGGGTACGGTTACAATCTTAAACGGGTTTAGCAACTGATCACTATTATTATCGGGTTGTCGGGTTATCAGGTTATCGGGTTTGGATCCATAGACAGAACAGATGTGACAATTTTTTTTCTTAATAATTAAAAGAGAAAACACATAAAAGAAGACTCACAGTCACAGCGAACACTTCCCCGCAGCTGCCGTAGCCTGCAAAAAACATTGGAGAAAAAAAATTAAAAGATTACACGATCAGACATTATTCATTAGATATTATTATATCCTGATATACCCGATAATCATGAATAAGTGTATCAACGATCTTACCGTACTTTCGATTTTATAATTATTATAATATTCGTTATAACAGTATAAAATTATAACGGGTGAAATATAAATTTATATATTTATCTAATGGGAATTATAACTATTATAGTACGAACTTATCTTATTGAACAATTTTCACATTTAACAGCTATAATTTTATAATTACTATAATATGAATTATTATATTCACATTATAATAGCTGCGAAATTATAATTACTACAATATAAACTTATGATATTCATTTAATATTCACGTTGTAGTGATTATTATTGCATAACTATTATAACATATACTTGTTTATATCCAAATTGTAGAAACTACTAAATTGTAGCTGCTACAGTGTACTATAGATTTATCATTCTGAAATCCAGGAATCTTGACAGAAGATTTCAAGGCTTTAGCTACAACCGCCGAAGCTTTGACGGTTGTAGAAATCACTTGCCATAAAAGGATGAGAGGTAGACAATTTTGAAGATCCCTCAGCAACACCTTAGGAGGCGAATACATCTTCTGTAGAAACTAGATCCCACTTCAACTTTTTGCTTATGGATGAGCTATACATGACTTGTTCTACAATGACAAAAAAGTTAATGAAAAAAGAAAAGTTAGTTAAAAAGCACCTTACTAGAGGGTCATCTAGCCCCGTTGCAATTGGGCTTAGTCCAGCCCGGTATAGTAAGGCCTCATTCACCGCTAATAGGTTGGCGCTAAACTTCAGCCATAATAGAATCTTGATCATCTTAGAATACACTGATTCTAACTTATAGTCGCCCAGCGGTGATGAAGCAGGCAAATCACCCAACCAAGACGTTGCCCATGTATATGGTTGGGGGTGACTTGATAAAAAGGAAGAGACCCTTATACCCCTTGTGTGAAGAAGGGCACTCACCCAGGAAGGTACACTGGAACCTAGCCGCAAAATAAAAGACTTTGAACTCTGTTTGCCGAAGGTAAAAAAAGGGTAGTGGAAGGTGGTAGGTGTTGGTTGCTACTCGGAAAACCTAATGGTTCCACTGTACAAAAATTTTGTACAAAGGTCTGAACCTTTCCTAGCTA
>JBBMJZ010375259.1:0-16839 GCA_037833815.1 Zingiber zerumbet
AGTGCACGACAGAACCATCTTCAGATGATCCTGTCGATGTGAGATTGTACGTTTTTTACTTCACAACACACACCATGACAACGGACCAACCAAGAATTCAGACACTGATCAATTGCCATTAAGTTGAGCAAGACTGGAAGAAATTTACTGCTGAAGCTCTAGATTTGTCGTAGTAATGGATGATAAGCAGATTCATAGTCCAGAGAAAGATACATCCAGCAGATCCTTTTCGTGAAATTCTCACCCGTTTCTGACTAATAAAACATATTTTTTGGAGCAAATCCTATGCTCTAAACTTTCATCAATAAACTACATGCTCCAAATGTAAAATGTCTGCCAGATCGACAGATACAAGTCAGCCATCTGCTGTGTCAATTTTGATTGGATAATTTACCAAAGATTACAGATCGCCAATTTGTAAGATTTAAAATGGAAGAGAAGTGGTAAATCCATTTCATCCCAGCTCTCTGCATTTTAGCCTTCAAACAAAACACGATACAATAGTAGGAAACCTGCGTATAAAAACAAGAGGGAACTGAACAATTTGGTATTACGCAGAGCTAGCTGACAAATTTAAAAGATGTGCTCAAAATAATAAAGTTGGCTTGAGCCTCTGAGAAGCCAAATTTAAACGTTTAATTTAACTATGAATCTATCATAATAATTGGCAAGCATGAGAAAAAGTTGATGCTATAGTGAAATTTGCAGAAATAAATTCTGAAAATAATGTACAATTAGAGGAAAACGCACATGAGATTCCACATCTAGCATGCAAACAGGTAAATATCAAGCATTGTTCTTTGCAGTCCAAGGGAATTTCTAAAATAATTAAACGTGAAAATGAAATTAACAAGACTACACCTCAGATATGGTACAGTTGGGTGGCCTTCCTCGTGTTTTGTATGCCCTATTTTCTACGCTTGTACCTGCAAGAAGAAAAAGAGTTCAGAGAAAAGCCTTGTTAATATGATTTAAGCTAAATACAAATCTACAAAGAAGTAAAAGAAAAGCTCAAAGAAATTTCAACAGAAAAAGTATTAATATGATTTAAGTTAAATAGGAAATATGGGAAGCTGGCACTGATAATCATAAAAGTGGACTTAAGGCACTCTATCCACAAACTAGCCCCTTAAACTTCTCAAGCATAATCATTAACTTGAGAGTAAAACAGTCTCCAGTTTTCTACACTACATTCGGCGACCTTGAAAAGATCTGCAAACACAGTTTAGGTTCTTTGATTTTGCTGCAAATGCATGCCAACAATAAAAATATCTCCACAAACTTTCAAATAACTACAACCTTGTCAATCATGTTCAAGCATTTTTTGTTTTTCTGCACAGAGAAACAAGTGTGGAGCTAAGGAACAAACCCCAATTAAAGATACAAGAAAAAACCAATAAACGTAGGCAACAACTACTGAATTTTGAAGTAAAAAATAAATAAAATATGCAAACATCAAGAATACCTTGATTTGCTCTTGAAGGAACTATTTGACTTCCTCCGCACTGACACATTCTTATTTTTGTTACTGATCCGGGCTTGCTTTTTGTCACTCATATCGTTTTGGAATAGCTCAAGCATTTCTTCCTTCCTGGAACTGTTCTTTTGAGCAAGTTGGTTGTTCTTTGCACTCTTTGGTAACTTCTTCCCAGCATCTTGCATTTTCTTCATGGCCTTCATTGATTTTGCACGCCGATAGCCAACATCAACAAGTGACCGACCAGTCTTCTTTTTCTTTTGACCTTCAGCCTCCTGCATTCAATTAAAAATTTTGATTACTTGCACATAATCTCAACTGCTATCCAACATAAGAGGGCTTGAAGCATTTGAATTGGGCCATTCAAAGGAGGCTACAGGAACACAGCATAAATCAACAGTGAGTAATTTCATATGAAATCGCAATGAAAGAAAATATAAACATAAATGAAAAATTGTCAAATGGTTCTCAAGATAAACTTAACACATCAGACACAAAATCTAGATAAAACTCAAACCTGATCTTCATCATTATCTTCTTCATTCTCCAACATCTCTCGGGCTGCTTCTAATCTACGGCGTTTCTTCCGTGGCAAATTTTTCTGTCAAATAACAACCCAAAGGTCATTTTCATTACCACAAATACACACAAAACTTACCAGTGTGGCATCAAATTCAGATTAAAGTAATACCTCACGCTCTCTCCTCCTCTTCTCTTTCAGTTTCAGCTCTTCGGCTTCCTGTGCACTCATTACTGGGTGAAGGCCATTTTGAACATTGTCCAAGGACACCTGATAGTGAAAGGTAAAATGAATGGAAAATCATTGCATTAGATAGAATATCCATAACACTGAAAATAAGAGTAGCAAAAGAAAATTGTGGTAATGGAGAAGTCCTCCATAATAGAGTTTCAACTACTGGAAATAGGAACATAAGAGCATCCACAAATCAATGCTTAATGGATACAAAAGCTAAATCTTAATCATGCTAAGATTTGAATTAGGATAACAACTTCCTGGAAAATGCAATTGTGTGCGCCGACCCTTTAGCTGCCCAAAGAGATTGTAATCAGCCAGAGCATACAACTATCTGAGTTTGGTTATATGGACCTTATTCCACCATTGTCATTGGGGTATTAATATCATGGTCACATAGATCCCTTTTGCTTCATGTTTGGTTGGCGCTATTTATAATAAAATATAATGGAATAGTTTATTCATATATTCAATCTTAATTATTCCTCCCATCAACCTAAGTAATAATTATTTCAACCTATCAGATGTGTTATGTTTCCTTAAAAAAAGTTTAGTAGAATTTTTACCATACAGAGATTGTTTCTTGTGATTTACTTATAAAATTCCTGTAAACCAATCAAAGAAGAATGTAACCTTAGTTCTTATCTATTAAAGCAAAATGAAATAAGCACATTGCTCTAATATCTTATATGCTAGAAGCAAAACAAATCATGTGCATATCATGATAAACAAACATACTTTAGTAGCCTTTGCCAAAGCCTTCTTCTCCTTTTCAGTGACAAACCAAGTTTTTTGGGGGCGTGAAAAGATTTCTTCCTTGTGCATTATCATGTTTTCAGCCTACAATACAAAGATCTTGTGAGGAGGAATTAAGGATAGTCTTGTATCAGTCAAATTTTACATTTCATCCACGCACACATCAAATTGCAAACTTAAAAAAAACAGCAGCATACTTTTGTAGCTTCCATTTCAGCTTTCCTGAATGCCCTCTCTTCTCTGAAGAAATACAAATTAAGAAATGATTACTGATACAGTCAAATCGTTATCGTGTAAATATGATAACATTATACCGCTCTTCTTCAAAAACAGAAGCGATTTGATCCTCCATTTCTTCTATTAGCTTCGTCCATTCAGCTACAGGTTTTTCTGCAACAATGCGATTCTTCAATTGTGAACCAGCTTTCTTTGCCTGTCAAAAACAACCAAATTATCAAACAACTCAAAATTAAATCTCAGCAACTACACAACAAAAGAATAGACTGTCAATTTGTAAGTAAATAAATAGATAAAGGTATCACTGAAAGCAATTAACTTGAGATTCAATTTCTAGCATACATACAAACAAAACAACAAATAGAAAAGCATATGCCAAAGTGTAGAACATGGCCTCGATGAATATACACAAATGCAAATGAAGTCTTTTTCACAATTTAGATCCTAATTAACTAAGTTGCATGTGCAACCATATTATGGCTAGGGAGACCAGAATACATGTACTACCCAAACTGAATCCTAGTGTCTAAAAGATTAAGATCAAGTGAATCCTATATAAACAGCATAAGTTTGGATCCTCAACCAACTCACTAACTGTCATGTACTTGTGCTTTTTCTATTTTCTACCATATACTAGATCTTGAGACTATCAATCAGTGAATCATTTCAAAGGTGAAAACAAACATACAATGGCCTTTAATAGAGATCTATCATCATCGGTGAGAAATGTAACAGCATATCCTTCACGCCCAGCTCGAGCAGTACGACCAACTCGATGAAGATAACTGTGAAGTGAAATAAAACAGATCATTAGATAATGGCAAAATGATATATAACATTACATAGAAATATAGAATAACTGTAGATCAATGAAATGGAAATACATCAATTTGTGTCTGCAGAAAATTCAAAAAACAAGTTGTAACTGTACTAAGCAAGCACTAATACAATGCTAAGTCAATACAGAGCCTAAGTCAATCATGGCATCTGCGGCAAGCAATGCCAAGGATACCAACAAAACCCTTATAATGAAATCAAGAACATGAAATTTCACAAACAGAACATGAAATTTCACAAACAGAACAAAATTTCTGGAAAAGGATAATACAGAATATAGAAGATTTTAAAAAACAGTTTAAAGACAATGTATGTCATTTACATTGAAGAAAATTATTGTAAGTCATTCAGTTTGTTTGTTGATGTCTATTATGATTTGAGTTCTGTAAAAAGCATATCAGCCTACTCCAAAGAAGCTAGGTAACAACTAAATTCTAAAAGACAAAAGATTCTTATGTTAGAGTGATTTGAGTTCTGTGGAAACATAGCAACCTTCTTCAAAGAAGCAATACAACAACTAATAAATCTTGAAACCAAGATGCTCAGGTTAGAGAGATTTCTAGCAACATGTGGAACAATATGCGGGAAATGTCAGATGCATAATTCAGTTGTATCTGATAACAGGATATCGCCAGTAACTTTAATTAATGCAAGACATCCTAAACAACAGTAATGTTTACAAATATAGGCAGGGGAATACAAACTGCTATGCAAAAGTAAAATTAAGAAGAAGAGCCAATTCACAACTTTCAAAGTGATTAAGATGTTGGCATCTTTTCCTAAAGATCACATGTTTAATTTTGTATCCAAGTGCAGATTGAACAAACTTCCACCATACCTTTTATAATCACGTGGGCAGGCAAAATTAATCACTGTCAGAACACCGACGATATCAAGACCCTGTTCAAGAAAAATGAAAATGTAATGTCCAACTTAAAGGTACTAACTTGAGAAGTTCCAAGAGAAAACAGCAATACAAAGAAATGGCCTTTAGGCATTGCAGAATCAATTTAATAACTTGAAAACAGTGGGCTAACATAACACCAAAACAACAGTGATGTAAACAACATGGTGAAGCTCGAATCTGAAAACAAGCATGGTACATATACAACTGCAAAGGTACTAGTCAGCTGTCACTGGAGTAACATCACGAACTATGCCACGTTTATACTTACACGAGCAGCAACATCAGTTGCAATTAGAAAATCCACTTCTTGCTTTCTGAATTGTTCCAAAGCCTGCATAAATGCCAATGTAAGAAAAAGAAAAATATAAATGCAATAAGGGAGCATATTGAATCTGCAAAAAAACAAATTCAACAAATTCTTAATGAATATAATTGATTTTATATTGCTGAGCTGCTTTCTCAAATTAATAAAAGGTTTAATGAATCCTTAACACTAACTTCTAATAGGTAACCTTGAATAATCATGTGAAACAATAATGAGTAAGAATCTCAGAAGGACCACCTTTGCTTCAAAATGTAGAAATGGATTGTACAAGCACAAAACAAAGAATATATTACAAATCTCTGAAGATTACTCACATCCAGCCGTTGTGCTTGAGTAAGATTACCATGGAGCTCTGCGGCTTTCATGCCAGCTAGACCAAATACAATTCTCAATCTGTGTGCAGCTTGCTTTGTCCCACTGTAAACAATTAAATTGATTATCCATGAGAGATATGCCAACTTACACTAACAGTTGATGAAGTAAAAAAATAAAACATCTGCTCAAGAAAATCTGTCTGAAGAAATCTAATAGCTATCAATTAAACTTTTGACATACAAATCTCAAGTGATTACAAAGATTTGGCATAAAAGAGATATAAGCAAACAAAGGTTTTAAATCAATGACAGACAAAAAAAAATCAAAATTCAAACTCAGAGTTAGGAATTATTTAAACATCCATAATTAATCTTCATATGCTACATAACCTTCAGACAAAAAAAACTAAGGCATTGCGCAGGCTTAGTTTTCATACTCAGAATAAAAGAGTGAAACAAAACCTGAAAATTATCACTTTCTGTGTGAATGATTTCGAACAAAGAGCAAGAAGAACTGCTTCCTGGTTTGCTTCAAGTGACCGACGTATTCTAACGACCCTGCATTATATAAATACAAATGTTTGGTAATTAGGCATTTTATTCATGATGAGCATCTGAATTTTGCTACAAGGATATGTTTGCTATAGAACTGAAAAGCTAAATATAGTGCTTAAACATTTTCATAGAAATGCAAGAACTCAATTAAAATCAATGAAGAATATTGGAGTTGTAAAAAACATCGTGTTGATCACCGACAGAATCCCATCAAGTAAAAGCAAGTATAATTGTAAAATTAAAATGGTTAAACAATAAGGGGAAAAACAGATTTTGTGCTTATAAAACACAGAGACTTAACCAAAAAACTGCATAAACCAGTTCTTCCTAACAACTCAAAGTTTTAGAGTAAGTGGTCAGAGCAGAGATGGAAAATATTATATTACAGTCATAGGAGATATTACAGTATACATTAAGTGTTAGTGCGCACAAAATCCAATAACTAATGCAACATGTTGAACTAAACCTAGACATAACTCTTTGCAGTGACCACAAGTTAAAGCATAGATATTGATCTCCAGCAGGTTAGAGAACTTATGAAAAGTGATTAAGAGGCTTAATGAGGATGATTAAACTTCATTATAGCAATTGAAACTTGATGCTCTAAGACGATAGAGTTGGCATCTGGACTTAAAAAGATACAAATTGATCTCATTTTCCAATGAGTAAAATGGTCTTTCCTTAATTTTCCATAAACTGAAAAATATCTAAGATTTTATATTTTATGAAAATGAATTGACAACTTGCGAAAGGCCATAGAGAAAAGACAGACTCAAATAAACTGGTGTGCCAGCAACTAAAGCTGTACCACTACAGCTTTAAGTGTTGGAATGAACTAGTTCCTTATTGATAATATGATACTGATAATTGGCAAAACTGGTGTTTTCCATTTTTTTTAAAAAAAAGGTTTTGTGAAGACAAGCTTTAAAGTAAGGCATCATAGCTTCTGAAGTAATAGCCAAAATTGGTTTTATTGTTTACCAGGTGGCATTACAACATCAGTTAAATAATGGGCTTATGCTAGAACATATTAAAATTTTCTAGATTGCTTAATCAGCATCCGCTGGCCTACAGTCTTCATTTGGATGTTTTGTTTACTTGGCTTTGCAAAGTGGCCACACAAGCAAAGATGAAAGTTGCAGAAATAAAGATATTAAGGTGGATGTGGATTGACAAATAAAATATAAGAACGTTAGAGAGAAAGATAGAGTTGTGCCCATTGAAGGAAAACTCCAAAAAAACACATTTAAGATGATATAGACACGTACTTAGGTAACCAATAAATACCCTAATTAAGCGATGTGAGACCATAACAAAAATGCACATTAATTGAGGAAGAGGGAGACCAAAGAAAACTTGATTAACAATGATAAATCAATAAAAAATCATTTAAATATAAATGAGGATATAATAAGAGAACGAGCCCAATAGCATAGGGGGATTTATAGTCAACCCCACTTAGTGGGATAAAGGCCTAGTTGTTGTTGTTAGAGTTGCAAAATTGATTTCAAGATACTTTATCAAAATCTTGTAATTTCTTGGTTTACTTAATTTAATGTAATAGGGCATAGGACAGTCATGAGGGCCTCCTCTCTCTGGATTGTTCCTTCTCTTTTTTCCTCTTATCCTCCCCTCGTCTTTTCCCTCTTTCTGTCCATTAGTTGGTAAAGTGCCTTCTTGATGAGCTTGGTTTCTAGTTCGATACTTTGAAGTTTAAAGAAGCACAAGAGGCTTAATTTCTTACTAATCCTATGGATTTTACCCATTTCATTTAGCTTCCATAAAGTACACAGACAAAATAGAACATTGATGCACACGGGTTCAATTGTTCATCTTAGAAAACATTGAATTATAAGGCTGGAATGCTAGTCTTCTTTGTTCTTCGGAAACAAATGCTCTAAGCATTGCATCTGTGAATTGACATAATCAATATAATCTCATTTTATTCTTTGGTCCAAATCACCTGCGTTGATTTGTCATAAGTGTACGTGGCTTAACACCTACAACTTTAAGTGTTGATAGAAACTAAGATCAAATTACTTTCAGATGCATGCTTCAGATGAATTGAAAACATGTTTCAAAGATATTTCAGAAAACAAAAAACTGTTTACTCCTCTGTCAATGTAGCTGGTTTTCTGTATGATGGATCAGCCTCCAGGCGTACAGGTTTATTTAATGAAAGCTTGACAAGCTGATCTACTTCCTCAGTCATAGTTGCAGAGAAGAGCATTGTTTGCCTCCGTTTGGGACACATTCGTATCTGCAACATGAAACCAATATATCAAGCAAATGAGTCATTGGGGAATGTACTAATTCTGGTGTACAATACCAGTACCATGCGGAAATTACAACTAATAGTAGTCCAGCACTAACTAAAAACAAATTTGGGGCGTTTAAAATAAACCAATTCGAGGATATGAAATATTATTGTGTTTTGTTTTACATTTATTATTCCTGGAAAAAAGAGAGAGGGAGAGAGTACCTACACAGATTATAAACCTATTAAGGTCCTAAAAACATCCTCACTGTATTGACTAAGTTGCACTGTCATTTAAGTTTACTAAAGCAAGAAACTTCTCAAATAACACCAAAATTACAAGTTTTTCCATGGAGTGGTACAGTTTTAAACCTTATTGTTCCAACACTTTAGGAGTGTCAAAATCGACTCAAATGAATTTACTTCTATAACCCCTACATACTATATTTCATTTCAAATATACCAATAGAAGTTATAAAGTAAACTGAAATAACATTTTGGAGCAACAAGTGACATAAAATAAGAAGCACCTCAACCAGTTATATACCTACTAACACTCAAAAAAGTGTCATGCATTGGATGAGAGCATTAGCTCTCCTAGAATCTTAGTAAAATCATCCCAACAATTTTCTACCCAATATTAAATAATGCTATGAAGGCACCTAGTACTGAAATTCGTTGCTCCACATATCCATAAATATATCTCAGTTAACACTAAAAGTCAGACTTTGATGGCACAATTGGAATATGAATACATCTCAGTTATTTCGATGTCTCTCTTTGTCATTGTAGGCATCCTACTTGATTTTTCCCCTCTTTCCTCGCACTCTCTTTTTATAGTGTTTCATCTCCGCTCCACAGAGAGAATTGAAGGATGAATCATGGGAAAAGAATATTCATGTTTCAACCAGTACTAAAAGATACCAACTGAGATATGCACTGTATCATTGATACCACCAGATTTGTTGGCACAAGTAGTCCAGTGATATTTACTCGGGTTGACACAATATCATTATTGGCCAGAGGCTGTAACAATATGTTTCTGTCATGTTGATCGATATAAATAGACACTTGAAACCAAGATTCTTACTGACAGAAAAATTTCTCCTCTCTCTAGCCAATTTAGTAGTAATGGAATTGCCTCCAGAAAATTGTACGCAGCCAGAGACCAAAAGTACAAGATAAATAATGGAGTCACATTCAGTCCAATTTGGCATATGGGTATCATATTTATAGGAAAGGTTACAAAACCAGAGTAAAAGATTGTTTATAATTTTGATGGTGCTTAGTTCAACTAGAGATATTGTCCTTAAGGCATGAAAATAACTTGATGGCATGAAGAAGACTGACAACCAAAATAGTTTAAACTTGACAGTGATAATGTTTGTTTGCTTAATCAAAAATATTTGAAACTGTGGCTACATCCATACTAGGCAATAATGAAAATACCAGTTCATGCATTTCAGCACTAAAGCCTAATTCCAAAAGACGGTCTGCCTCATCCAGTATTAGAACAGCGAGATCTTCAAGCCCAACTGAAAGTGAATTCCGCACGTGATCTATTATTCTTCCTGGAGTAGCTACCACAATGTCAGGCATTGATCTTAAGGCTGCCTCTTGTACCTGAAAAAGGAACCATTATGTACATTAAGAATAGCTAAAATATCACCAACACATGATATTAGAAAACTCTACCATAAGCAGAACACAAGATAAGATAATGATCAAAACATAGATTAATTGATCATTCAGATAGATACCAACAAAAATTGGTTGCTCAATAGTGCGCTATATACTACAATAGGGCACACGGGTCAGTAAAAAATGACTGTCATCAAACTTCCAGCTTCATATATAATACATACTCATTTGACCTTATAGTCAGAAATTGATTGAAATGTTGAAGAAAGACAGGTTTATGAAGGAATCACATAGGTTAGCTGTGAAAAAAGTAAGAGAAAATATGCATTAGGTATTGTTCATTGGTTTTTTGCTTTGGAATTCTGACAACAATCTCAGTGTGCTTTCTTGAATCAAAATGAATAATCATCCAAAGGAATACAGAGGTAACACCCGTGATAATGGAACTCCTATGGATGGTGTAAAATAAATGTCTAAAAAGGGTATGAAAGCTATTCTCAGAAATTTTTCATTTAATTTTGTATGGTTAAGTGACCAAACATACATTGCTACTGGCCCACCCTAACAGTTTGTTTGTTTTGGTGGATGAATAAAAGGAAGAGGGGAGAGGTTGAAGAAGGAAATAAAAAGAAAATGGATGATGTAAAAAGGGGTATAAAGAGTTTGGATAACAAATTATCAGCTAATTGCACATATATTCGTGGATATTCGCTCTTTTCTTGGTTGGAAGCCAGTGTAAAGGTAAGCAAAAAAGGCTACAATAAGTTTGAATGAGAAAGATCAGAAAGAAAAAACTCAATGCTTTGATTTTGATAACCATCATACTAAATATACACCAATTCATGAGTTGGCATAGACAAAAGATAATAAAGCCATATTCCTGTGTATTGTGTCCATAGAAAGTGGCCAAGATCTAGCATTTGTATTTATAAGATGATCATAATTGATTTATGAAAAGTAGCCACAGAGCAAGAACAATTATAATAGACTAACATTAGACAACAAAATGTTTGAAGTTTAATTCATGACTATTATATATAGAAAATTGGATATTACAACAAACCTTTGTTGAAAGGCCGCCAACAACAAGGCAACATCTGACATCTGTAAATTGAGCAAGTTTCTCGATCATACTATGGACCCTGCATTATGTTGAGCTGTTAGTTATACTTGATACTTTATAACCATTAACTAAGAATATTCATAGGAAAGGTCAAATTTTGATTTCCAAAGATAAACATTACGTCCACTGGCAAAGGCAAGAGAAATTGATGGAAAATAAAGTAGCTAAATACAAAAATTGATTCACACAGGTACTAAAAAAACCTACAATTATCTGTGTTACTTCTTTCAGAATACCTAAGACCACCATTCAAGTATTCATGGTGCAGGATCAGGGCCTAAAAGGCACAAAACCATAAATAAAGTTCAAACAGCAAATGGATACATCTTCCTAGCAAATTTGAAATTATCCAGCTAATTATGTTGTTTCTTATATGAATCCACTCTCATCTATCTAAGGCTATGCCACAGAAGGAACAAATTACAAAGGCCGGCATCTCCATATTGGAATAGAAGAAAAGATTGCATCAATTGTGGTAAGCAGCGCACACAATCAAAGCATGTGTAATATAGCAAACATGCTCTCATGCATCCTCCATGCCCATAATAGATACTTCCAAGCTCTAATAGAGATGATCAGATGACATGACATGATCATCACGTTCTATTAAAAAATGCTTCCTGGCTCTAATACTAGGATTTTCCATCCATCACCTCTGTATCCATATTAGAAGCTGACACATATATACCAATAGTCTGTGTGGATAAAACATCATTGATCAAGTGTACAAATTATAAAAAGGTCATGTTAGATACTTGGATCCACATCCATGTTGGATACTCACACCCAAGACCAAATGAATAACTTTGAAATAAAAATAATAAAACATCAACATATCTACTATGGTAGAAAAGAAAAATCAAATTTCCCACCACTTTCTTTGATATTCAAACTAAAGGATGATAACAAACATAAAAGAAAAACGGTGTACTTCATAATCCTGACATACACAGATCTTTAGCATATTTTTCTGTGACATAGCTCATATTTGTATTAGTAAAGTTCTAGAACAGTATACAGTAAACACAATACAGCTTATTGCAGTTGTTGTTGTCTTTTTTTTGATATAGCATGATTATAATTTTTTGTCCAGTGATCTGTTTAGCATGTTAAAGTGAATGTTATAACTCTAAATCATAAATGAATGAGCTTTCAAGCAAAAAGGCCTTTATGTAAGAATAAAAGAAATGAAAAGTTAGTGAAATGAATAGGCTGCAGACAGATATGGAAAATGGAAACAATAACCTACTGTGCAGCCAATTCCCTTGTCGGAGTTAAAATTAGCACTCTGATTGCATGGATACGCTTTGGGCGAAAAAGTAGACGCTCCAATACAGGCAGGGAGAAAGCAGCAGTCTAAAACACAACGAACATAAGTTTGGAGAAACAGCAGCAAATGTAAGTGGGCAACTAGAAAGAAATCAGTGGCAGATACCTTTCCAGAACCAGTAATGGCACTTCCACATATATCGCGGCCAGTTAGTGCTAATGGTATGCATGCAGCCTACACATACAGAGGGTTGTATCTGATACAGGCTAAATATTTTGGGGAAAAAATAAATAGTTCTTAGTCTACTAGAATCAAAAACAACAAATATAAAGACTAAAAAAGAGAATCAACAAATCGGACACTTGAAGATGGGTCTATTGTACATAGTCTTACCCTACTTTACAAGAGGTTGTTTCCGAGACTTGAATCCGTGACCTCAAGGTCATGGGCAACAACTTTATAGTTGCACCAAGGCTCCCTTCAAATGACTAAATTTATGCATAAAGAAAATTTATCTAAACAAAACTAATCCATCTCTCTGTGGATCTTTCAGTTTCCATAAAAGATCTGGTCTATGGAACACCATCATCATCAAGCCATGTTTCTCCCAACTATTTGGGATCAGAATTTTGTGTGTGTGTTTTCTAGATAACCTCTATTAAGTGCTCACAGGTGCCCATTTTGATGAAGGTGGATTTTGATCCCAAAACTGGGCAGCAACTTCTAAGGCTTTTAGCACTTGGTTAACTGGCACCTTCATCTAGGGTCGGCACTTGAAACTCCTAGGACCCCCCTAAAAAGTATGAGCACCTAAACTAAATAACAAATAGGTCAACAAAGCAAGTAGGCAAACTGTTGTTCAACAAGAGTAGCCGTTTTGGTCTAGATAGTTAACTTTGTGCAAACTCAGGATTAATAATTTAACAAGGTTTGATCAAACTCTGAGTTCAGTACTGCCTGTGGAAGAACTAATAGTTAGAATATATATGTCTAGTCATGAGATGAATGTACATATATGAGAAATCCTTTTCTAATAGAATAATGTAATGTCATCCTTTAAACTTGGAATGGAGCTGGAACAGTAGCACCCCCAAGTTAAAACTAGGGATTTTCAGGTTTAAGAGATTACCACAGTGGCAACCTCCTTGCCTCCAACACCCTAGCTCTACTCCAGATCTCAGCATCAACAGCCTCCAAAATTCTTTTTGGCACTTATGTCCAACTCCATGTTGGAAACAACTCTTTGTGAGATCACCATTATGAGAAATCATTTTCTAATAGAATATTATAACTATCTTTAGGGCCATGAGATTGATGCAGCAGCAACCTCCTTGTACCCCAAACCTCCTCTCCATATCTCAGTATCAAGATCCTCCCCATTAAATTCCTTTAGACACTTCTGCCTAACTCCGCGTCAGAAGCAACTCTTTGTGAGATCACACGTTGCTCTGACTTCATAAGGTGCCGATGCTGTTCTTATCAAAAAACAGTTATGCTATCCCCATTCCAAGTTCTCACTTGCATCAACACTGATGTCGACAAATTCATCCAGACCTCCCAGACATTGCAGTTCCCTCTTCGAACTGCCAAGTCAACTGTGTGTTGGAATCATCCTCACTTCATCTACAATGGTATCGTTAAGATCAAAACTCCTGTCCTACACCCAATACAAGTTTGCAGCTCATCCATTTCTGCAAAATTGTATGTCATTCTCTTACATGTATGAGGCCAATATGTCCACTGCCTTGACATCACACTACCTTTGACCACATTTCTAAACTTCTTAGATACATATCCAACATCTCCACATGCATTATCAGTAGAGATCAAGCTGTATTTATCCTTCAGCCTCACTATAGCACTCCAACACCATCAACCCTCCACAATCTTACTCTCAACCACAGTCATCGCCTTGCAGCACACTCATTGTTGATGCTCCCACCAACAGGTCCACTTGCCAAGTTGTTTAACCCACCACCCAACCCAATGGAGGTCATGCACTACTCACTCTTCCACCATAGAACAGTGCACAAGTGCAACCAAACCCCCTCCTTCTCTTGGTCATTGTTGCCTTCCACTAGAAGGAAGCTCTCATTGTGATATTGTAAAGTCAAATCTTCAACATATCCCCAACAATTTGTTTTTTCTCTTGCATTTGAACAGAAATCTATTGTAGTATGAAATTTGTTTCAACATTTAGAACCTCTTCATGTGCAACAAACAGTGGAGTTGCTGAATTAGTGAATTAAACATGTAGTATTTTTGTGGTCATCTATATTATGTAAATAATAACACCAATCTCTCATCAGATAGAACAAGACAAAGTTGCAAAACTCAATAAACTAACCAAAAATAATTAACTTTTTCATCAGTAATGAGTTTCATAGAACAGCATTCATGTGACATATTAGATCTACTGAATAAGCATGAGATTTTGTTTAACTCATTTATTCTTTTTGAGTTTTTAATAAAAGCATCAACTAAGTCATAATTGATCAACATCATTAAAAACAAAAACTTATGAAGGGACAAAACCTGGATAGGAGTTGGCTTCTGATACCCCAAGGCTTCACATGCTCTTACCAAAGGACGAGACAAGTTCAACTCAAGGAAAGAATTTGCATGAAACGATGCTCCTTCATGTGATGCAAAAAAAGAAGGCCTTCCACCTGAGCTTCCATTGATCTGGTGATGTTTATGGTCCTGAAAATTTAAGGAGCGACTGTAAGAAATCCTCAAAGATACATGATCTAAAATAATACTCTCAGAAGAGCATACTTAAGGAACATACTTAAAAGCATAGCTGAAAATGAAACAAAAAATTATAAAGAAAGGAAAAAAAATGAAATGAGATAAGGACTAGAAGTTGTATGGCACTATATATATCGTTAGCCTTACTGAGTAGAACAGTCTATTCTCTGTTTAACTTCATATTACCTATCTTCACTAGTTAGCAATATTAATGAAGAATGAATTAGCATATGTCATCTATTTATCCTCTTGTCAAGACAAACAATTCCACTGAAATTACAAGGAAAATAGGAAAAGTTATTGAAATAGCTAGCACACTGGATTTTTTAAATTTAATGGTTAAGTGATTATAACTATTTTTATCAGAAATAAATTCTCCCAAAAGGTAACTTTTGGCATTACTAGATCAAGGATTAGAAAGCTTAGAAATATCAAAACAATGTTACAATTAATGATTTGATACTGTTCCAGAACCAGACAAGTAATTTTTGTACCAACACCACAAATCAAGATGTGATTCAGAGAACAGCACATAAACTGCAACTGGATAAGGTAGTTTTTCAAAGAAAGGTTGAGGTTCAAAAGTTCATTTAATAAGAATTACCATCTAGTATTGCAGCAGCATTGTCGCATAAAACCCAATGAACTCAGACTGAAAAACGGTGAGCTTAGGTTAAAATCAAAAAATCAAATAGATCTAACCCCAAATTATCCCATTAGTAAATAGGTCCATTTTAAAATTCAACAAGGAGAACTAGAGAGCATCAATAGTATAAGTGTCAATGGCTACTTGTTCTAAGGAGTAGTTAAAACTTAAAACAACACAATAACTTAAGATGAGCACCATCTAAAATTGAGCTTTGGTTTATCAAATAGATCTCAATCTTAGGCGGAACCAACTCAAACCTCAAAGCAATTACTGCAAGTATATGCAAAGTTTTTACATAATCAAACCAAAATGCTTGCTAGCCCCTAGGTATTTGATTTTTTGGATATCCAAAAACAAGTACAACCAAAGGGAAGGGTTAGAGAAAACTGGTAAAACTCAAAAGACTGCATTCCTTTCTAATTTTCCATACCTTAGCTGGAGAAGAACAAACATCCCTTTCTTGGAGTGTAGGAAAACAAATATTAACTATCATATTTCTCCAGGATGTTCCAGACTTGAACTATTGAATTACTTAAACATACATCAAAAGTACAAACCAGTTATTGGTGATGGATGAGTCTATTGGGAAAAACAATTAAAAATAAAAAATACATTGGGATTATTGTACAAGATTCAATAGCACGACCTGACAAATATATACGATTAGTACAGAAAAAAAAAAAAAGAAAGTCATTGATATACAAAAACGGGAGAGATAAATATCATCTTACATCTTTGCCTAGTTCATCGCCTGAGAAAACCTCGTCGCTTGGCTCCTCTTCCTCATCGTCCCCGACGTCTGGATGCGAGACGACGCGCTCCTCGAGGGCTTTGGTGATCTTAGCATCAACCGAGGTGGTATTGCGACGAGCGTGCTCCTCAGCTACGGACTTCGAATAGGAGGCGAAATCCCATGGGGACTGGGCCGGCCTCTTCTCGACTTCCGCCTCCTCGTCCGAACTAGCCGCGTCGAAGCGGAACTCCGA
>JBBMJZ010376599.1:0-16804 GCA_037833815.1 Zingiber zerumbet
ATCTGGTATCCCGGCCTGCGAGCCGGTGTCTTATCCCGGCCTGCGTGTCGATTTCATAGCCCGGTCTGTATATCGATGTCTTATCCCGGTTGGCGCGTCGTTGCTAGGTCCCGGTCTACATGTCGTCTTCCAGCCAGATCCAGGTCGTGCTCAGTTAGGCGTCGTCAGATCCAGCTCTCCAGCCTGATCGGTCATCTATTCTCTCGGGTCGCGACAACTCGAGCCGCGTCCCATCCGAGAGCGCCCCCCTGGACCAGGGTACGTTTTCCGTATTCGCCCCTTATTTATTTCATTATTATATTATTAGCCAGGTACTCATATATTCGTTGGATCTTCCTCGAGCATCGGGGTACCAGGGACCGGGCCAACCGGTCACTGGCTGCAGGTAGCGTTGACCAGAGAACTTCTGATGACTCGGTCAACACGGAGGTCATCTCAGCATACCCCCCCTCCGGGACATCGCGACTCCAGTCAACATTCCGCCCACCTCGCCCGGCGGTCCGTCTGACTCAGCTTCCGGACGGGATCAGTACAATTTGTCAACTAACTATGCCCTATTGTCGGCGGCACTAACTCTCAGAATGATACAATAAGACAAGCGAGAGGTCTCACTTTCTTACTGAGCGGAAGAGTCGCTCAGCTGGGATTCCCTGCTCGGTCTATCTCAGTTGTTCTTCAGTTCTTCTCCACGGTCGTTCGGCTCGATAGGTTGTTCCTCACGTGACCGGACATGTGATCCGATCGGATTAGCCCTTACAACTGTGAGCATCTAATGTCCTCTCTATGGTTGTCCCGACTGGACGAGCGATCTACTCAAATAAACCTCCGAGCCGATTGAACCTTTCAAGCCCGTTCGACCAACTTTGATAACCCGATGAATTTTTATTTTTGATCATTTTAAATTTGACCTCCGTATCAATTGCTATTTCTACCTTTAACTTATATTCGATGGACTCTCTATACATCGCATCAATAACAATGAATTATTTATTTATTTTTTGTTAAATTTTTTTATGACTATTTATCAACTTTTTAAATCACGGATGGTCCTACCTAAATTTAAGAGACCATATAATGCTGAGTTGGATTGATTTGTGCCGACGGTGATCTGACCTATTTGTCACTTTTATTTTAATGCATGAAAAAATATATTAAAATAATTAAGTTAAATTGTTTTGAAATAAATTTAAATATGCTAGAATGCGCAGTTAAATTATATTTGAAAAAAAACAAATTTGATGAATTTAATAATACTCTTATGTATCTCAAATATTAATATTGGTACCCTTACAAATTTTAAAAAGGAGAAAATTAATATTTTATATATTAAAAATGGAATGCATTTAACCCATTGAAGAATCCTCAATTTTAAGTGCACTTTTTTAAAAAACTGCCTCATTATTCAAGCGTCGCGATCTCGCCCTTTTAGAATCGTGCAGCTCGGGCCCATTATTTTAACAAAGTTAAATATTTTTCCCAATCACTAATGGCAGCCATTTTACGAAATGCCCATCAACATTTCAGCAATGTCAAACTGCCCTCCGAGTTCATTTTATGGGCACAATACTACACAACAAGAACACGAGGTCAAAATTAACTCCATTGGTTTATTTTGGATAAGGAACTTGTGGCTTTCGTATTTTAGTGGGTCAGTTTGCTAATTTTAAGTAATTTATCAAACCACACGTTCTAAAATTTTTAAATATTTAAATCAAATTTATTTTACTTTTATAAGTTACGCACGTATTTCCTCCATCTTATTCAACCAAAGTAGCAAAAGAAAAAAATAAGCAACAATTATTTAAAAAGGAGCGTGCCTAATTATCAAAATTGTTTTTAAAAATATATATTAATAATTACAGCTATAATAATTGCTACGCCATATAATAAGTATTGTATAATTTATATCTCAACGTGTAGTGTTATAGTAAAGCATTCATAAAAAGATTAAGGTTTTAATTTCAAATGAGATGAATATTTTAGAGGTTTAGTTTTAAAGTAGGGATGAGTTGTATTTTAAATTTATCTCATACATAACTTAAAAGAAGTTTAGATTATCAAAATAACTATTATATAATTGGTATAATACTTGTGAAATGATTTTAATAGAGTTAAAATAATTTTTCTTAATTTAACAATGAAGAGTGTTTTATGTATAATATTTTTGATAAATAAAAATAGTAAATTAATTTACTTTAGTTATATTGTACATGCACAATACTGAAATAAAAATACTAAGGCAAAAAACATTTTAAAGTATTTTAAATTTCAAAAAATGTTTTTTATGATTTTAATATCTAGAGGCGATTTTTTTAGGGTCGTGATTTAGCGATAGTCGCGGGCAAATGTAAACCACTATGATTTTATATATATATAAATTATTCATAATTTTTAAAAAGAATTTAAGCGATAATTCTTTAATATTCATAAAATAAAGCTATGAATATATAATTACATAACAACTAAAAAAAAAATCCTTTTAACTTTCGCCCCTAATTAAATGTAATTAGAGGGATATTATTTTCCGTACCTTTCATAATGAAGTTGCACCAGTGCGTGTGCCTTTCATAATGAAGTCGCACCAGTGCGTCCACTTCCTTCTGCAGGGAGTTAAAAAGGACCCCAAAAAAAACAGAAAAATTATTGGATGATATTTAAAATCTTGAACTCCAGCCACTCTCCTTTAAAATATATATAAAAAATGAACTGTTTGACCTGTTTCTGTCGATTGAAAATGAAAACGGAAACTTTAGGTCTATTTTGTAAAAAGGAAAATGATCTTCCAATGATATTATCAATCTTATTTTTATTTTTAATTTTTTTTCCATCTCTCTCCCCGCCGTAAGACACACGCCTGCGCATGAAAATTTAGAGGACCAAAATGAAAAAAAAATTCCTCCTAAGCAAAAGGCGAATACGCTCCAATGCCTCAATCAATATATCCGGACAACACGGAGGAGGTAAATCATGAATAGCTATTAGTATTTAGAATAATGACTAGTACAGAAGAGATATATTCACCTTGATTTTATTGAGATTTGAATCTTAGATTTTATGATGATAATACATTATCTACTAGCGACTAGAACGTGCCAGAGATTAAAAAAAAAAATAATAATAATAATAATAAAATAAAAAATAAATAAATAAAAATCCCCCTCTCAGTTTGAATTGCTTGACGTATGTTTTCGTGGAAAAAAAAGCCAAGCTTGACCGACAAATACGAGGGACAGGAGCTCTGCGGTTTACGTTTGATGAGCTGTAACCGTTATAAATACCGGCGTCATTGACACCTTCCTCTCTCCTCCTCGTTCCTCTTTTAGTTTATAAATTGCGGTTCTTTCCATTCTGTCTCCCTTCTCTATCGGAAATTAATCAGCGAGCGATAGAGCCGAGAAATCCCTGGAGGAGGAAGCCGGAAGGCGAGCATGGAGAGCGGAGAGAACGATCGGGCAGCGGCGGAGGTCAGGACGCCGCTTTTGGGGCCCGCCGGCCGGATGCCGCGCAAGAACTCGGTGACCTCAATGAGGGGCGAGTTCGTGTCCAGGCTGCCGGATAAGGTGAGGCGCGGCGTCGACTTGGAGAGGCCTTTCACGCTCGACGTCTCCCAAACCAGAGATCTCATCGAAGGTTATCGCTCTTTGATCATCCACATACCGCCCTCTCAGATTGCGATAAAAACGCTGATTTTTTAAGTTGCTTGGCGCTTATTATCTTAGTTTTCTTGGGTCTGTTCGTTTCCTCGTGTACCTTCTAAATCTATCTAGTTTTTCTATTTATTTTTTTTGGCTCCTTTTTGAAGATCAGTGCAAGTTTTTTGCCTGCGGATGACGTTGATGGAAAAAGGCTAAAAATCGCTTTTGCCCCTTTCTGCCAGTAGAATATCTGGGTCTTAAAGGGGAAAAGAAAACCATTACTTTAGCAACAAGTCTGCTATTTTTTTAGCTTTCTTTATAATTAATAATGATCTAATTCAAGTATATATTTTTACAGTTTTTTCTTGTTGTTGTCTGTCAAATTGTTGTGTAGATTAGCATGCTGATCACCTACCAATGTTCCTTACACCTACAACATGCTTTTTTTGTCTTATTGGCTTCGAATCGTACCTATTTGCATATTCATAGTAACAACATGTCCAACTATATCTTACTTTATGCTGGGAGTTCCACTCTTTTTCTCAGAATGGATAATAGAAGCTGTGAATGTACAACAATTTTTTGTGTTATGCGATTGAATGCTTATACTAACCATCATCTCATTTTGAATATCAGGGGAAAAAGAATACTACGAGAAACAATTTGCAACCTTGAGATCCTTTGAGGAAGTTGACTCCTTGCATACAAAAACCATTGATGAGGATAAAGATCTTGAAGAGCAAGCACAGAGTGAATTTGCCATAAAGATATCTAACTATGCAAACATTGTTCTCTTGGCACTAAAGGTGTTGATCTTTGTAGTCTGAATCTTTGCTGTTGTTGAACTTGTAGAAAAAGGAAAGTTATATTTTCATCTTACCAGGGTTATAAGTTAGTATTACCAGGACCCATTGACTAAGAAAATTTTCAATGGTAGCGTATATTGGTCAGTTTCATATACCTAAGCTAAAATTGAGGTGGATTTTGATTGTAGATTTATGCGACTATACGAAGTGGTTCAATAGCTATTGCTGCATCAACACTTGACTCATTACTGGATCTTATGGCTGGTGGAATCCTCTGGTTCACACATTTGTCAATGAAAAGAATAAACATATACAAGTATCCTATTGGCAAGTTGCGTGTTCAGCCAGTTGGAATTATCATATTTGCTGCTGTTATGGCTACTCTAGGTACATATTTTCTGAAATATTGCTTGTGTTGTGACTTCGTAACATTCTTGTGCTTTAAACTTGTTTAAAGGTTAAATTTGACTGGTGGATTTGATTTCCTTGCATGCTTCTTTTGCAATGAAATATATTTTCAAATCTTATTTGGTTGCTATTTGCTACAAGCTGAAGACAAACTATCATTCTTTTTTTCTGTATAACTTCACAGTGTCATATTCACACATATACTCTTTTCATCAGGATTTCAGGTTTTTGTTCAAGCTCTTGAGCGTTTGATTGAAAATACACCCTCCGAAAAGATGACCTCAACACAATTGATATGGCTATACTCAATCATGTTGACAGCCACATTCATAAAGCTAGCTTTGTGGCTTTACTGCAGAACCTCAGGAAACAATATTGTCCGTGCCTATGCTAAGGTTCTGCTTCTGATTATGTAAACTTCATGGTTTCACATTTGATTCCGTTGACATCATACATTAACATTATGCTGATTCTGGTGGCTTGTTGAATGATATCCAGGACCATTATTTTGATGTCGTCACCAATGTTCTTGGCTTGACTGCTGCTATTCTTGGTGATAAATACTACTGGTGGATTGACCCTGCTGGAGCTATCATTCTTGCAATATATACAATTACGAATTGGTCAGGAACTGTCTGGGAGAATGCAGGTTTGCCTTTCTAATTGCAATTTTGTTCCAAAACTATTTCAGCCAGTATTTCTTTCTGTACTCACATACGTCCCTTAGTATGAATCTGAATTATCTACAGCAGTTTAATATTGAAACGTATTGGTTTTGGCAATCAACCAAGGCAATACAACAGGACATGATGCAGCACATAGTATATCATATGATAACCTGGCATTTTCCCTTTGTTTGATTTTTTTTCCTGTAACTTCTGCTCATGCTTCATAGTTTTATATTTCACTAACTATTTGTTGCTTGTCTATTTCTTCTTGATATTAGTTTCACTGGTTGGGCAGTCCGCTCCACCAGAGATGCTGCAGAAATTAACTTACCTCGTAATAAGGCATGATCTTAAGATTAAACGAGTCGACACTGTCCGAGCCTATACATTTGGAGTCCTTTACTTCGTTGAGGTCAGTTCCTTTCCTCATTGTTATTTCTTGTCATCCTGATAATATATTATCCTTGAGGTATTTGAGCTTCCTTGCAGTGGAGTAGAAAACCCATTGAGAAGTTGAAGAAAAAATATCTAAAATTACATACAGTTTCTCTTTAATCAAATGAGAAAATTTTCTGATATTTCACATATTTTGTTCTATGAGAAGGCATGACATGATATTAAACAATGTCCCCACCATTTGCTCCTGCCAAACTAAAATCTCATGGTTTTTTTTTCTTTCTAATTTTCTCAATCTCCTTATCCGGGTTTTGCCGATAAACTAAAGTTTCTGATCAATGTAAGGGTTAGGAGGCTAATGAAAAAAAAAAATAATGTAATAAAAATGATCAAATTAATTTGAATATTATTAGTGATATAATCTAACACAGCACTTAATGATCAAATATAGCTTGATGATTATGATGACTCCTTCCTCACTTGTGTTAACAAAATTATTACTTGATTGTTATAGTAGTTATGAAACATTTAATTTTGCTGTTGTGTTATATAAAATATTGATTTCGTAAATTATTAATAACAAAATTGCACTTAGCCTATTTTGATCATGAGATATAAGCATAAATAAAACTTAAACATCCAAATAAGTGGTCAGATAAATAAAAAGATTTAGTGAAATAGAATTCAAAGCCAAGAAGAAGCTCACTATTTTAAATCTTGCCCTCATATGGGTTTTAATCTGATCCTCTCACATATCAAGTGAGACACTTTTAATGTTAAGAAATTATATTATAATATATAATTTAAAATAATGAAGAAGAATAAGAGGAAGGAGGTTAGAGTAATTAGGATTTTATATTTATATATTTTAAGGGTTATTGACTTCTTAATTGCTTGAATAGATATTCTCAATACTATATGATTTACGTATAATATAATTTCCACTATTACTTAAACATTAATTATAAGATAGTATCTACTTACAAGTTTCTCTTTGAACCTATAGGTATGTTTATTTTTATGTAAACTTAAAATAAATACATTTGTCTGTACTATTTGTTCAAAGCGATGACAGCTTATATTTTCTGAGCTCAGCTGCATATATGTCAGAGGTTCCTTTTGGATAAACTGTATGTCCTTCTATCCATAGGTTGATATTGAACTTCCAGAAGATTTGCCTCTGAAAGAAGCCCACATGATCGGAGAATCCCTGCAGATAAAGATCGAAGAACTTCCAGAAGTAGAACGAGCATTTGTACACCTTGATTTCGAATGCGACCACAAGCCAGAGCATAACATCCTCGTCAAGCTACCTAGCAGCCAACCTTAAGCTTGCTTCTTGTTTGTGTTTATATATTTTATGCTATGCTAATTAGCATACACTTCGCCTTCTGTCTTTGAGGAAATTTTATAGCTTTACAATGCAGTCATGAGCTCGATGAATCGTCTGAAAGGTCGAAAACAAATCAACAACGGCCCTGATTCTGGTATCGGCTCAATTACTAGAATCTTGATAGAATTGAAGATGATTGTTGAACTTGTCATCCCTGCAGAGGTTGTTTGCATTAAATGACTCCATTTTTTCTGCTCATTCTCTTGTTTTAATCATAATTCAGACAACATAACTTGGGGGAATGATTACCCCATCAAGACATCTAACAAGACTGCCAGATGCTCGGGAATGATTCTTGTTCACATAAATCAACTAGAGCATTTTATTTGGCTCATCTGTACAAAATCTTTTTGAAGTTTCGTTGTGCACAATGGCAACTTTCGACCACCTCTACATGATGAGCATGCGTAAGAAACAGTCTGTATTTTCCTTCTTTCCGTCATTATTTTAAATACGATAATTTACCAAGACTCTTTTTTTCAGAATTTACCAGATGAGTTGACCTTCCTACTGAGGGTGCACTAGAATATACTTGTTTAGTTATTAAAATTATGCCAAATTTTAGGAGCCATCAATAAACTCAACACAGTCAACCCCCAAGCTTATGACTAACTAGTACATAAATAACATGGGAAGCGTGTGACGCCATGTGTACAACACCTACGATGGTACAGTGTAAATCAATATAGATGACACAAACATTGGTTGATGTGCATGTTAAATTGAGATGCCGGAAAAGGCACTTTGCAAATGGTTGTGAGGTTAACCACAGCAAGTATCATGATACGGTCCGACCATAGCAAATGGAAGCCAGGTACAGATTCTTTCCCCACTTGTCCTGCACGTCAAAATTGGAAATGTGGTGTCAACTGCTAGCGCACATCAATTTATGGACGACGAAGAATAAAAAAATGTACCTTAACGTGAGCACTTGGAAATGCCGACGTCCGTAGGGTCTCCTGAGTTTCATCGCCAGGCTTCCGCTTGGGCACACTGAGGATGAGTGCAGCCTGGTCCCAAGTGGCAGCCATAGAAGTAATGCGATATCCACTGTCCCAACGCCTGTGGACGCCCTCGCTTGGATACAGGAAGTCTAACTCAACAACCTGCCCATGAGCCAGAACAATTTAACAAACACTTATTTGGGCCAAAGAAAATTGGAATCCAAACAACACTAACAGAATAAGCTTGGAGAGGTTTTATGCATTGAACATGTAAAGACAATTTAACAGGACTCCCATTTTGCATTGCCCATTACTGATCAACTCAAGCGAAGTTATTCTACCTGTTCTGTAAAACCAGCATTGCGTGACATGACAATGCCCCATCTGCTGCCAGCAGTTGCCATGGATGTGACGTGGAATCCTTCTTTCCACTTCTTCCTTATCCATTTAAATGGAAAAGATTCGCTTACTTTGTAAGACTGCTGCGTGTATTGAGTGCCTGAGGAGTTGAATTGCAAACATAGTTAGAGATTAAAGACGTTTACTAACCACCCCGTGAAACATATCTTTGATGGTAAACGGGTATTAAATTTAATAAACTCAAGAATATTTCAGCTCCACCCCTAAAGAACAAAAGAAGAAACGATGGGTTCTAGAACTTTGATAACTTATGTCAAAGGAAATCCTAAATCTCAAAGTTGGAAGATTATAGTGCAGGAGAAAGTTTTTCTAGAATCCACAGCAACTTAATATATGGAAGGTGATGTAATTCTTTGCAGTTGTGGTACACCTTTGCCATGTCTCTTAACAAGTTCTTTTTATCTAAACTCCTTTCGATAAAGTTCCTAATTTATTTTTCTGGCTAACCATTTTTAATGGACTTGTAATACATGAATGCTAATGAACATTTCTCTGGTGATAAAGATAGCATATTTAATAATGTCCTCAGAAGTTTGATATAAGATTTTTTTTTAATCAAGACTAACTAATATATTATTTCTGCAAATAATAACTCAGAAAGAAAAATTAATTGTACATTGTATGCGCAATGCCCATAAGCAATCATCTCTGATATGCATACTCTGATAACAATCAAATTTTCTTAAAAAACTAATTAGCAATCAATAACTAGTAAAACCATCATAATGATAAAATTTGTCATTGTTAGTTTGTTACTCTCCAACAATGCTGAGAAATCTAAAAGTGCAAAGAACTGAAAAAATGCAAATGTTAATTAAGGCAAGACCAACCTTTTGACATGACTACAAGTGAACTTCCATTATTAGCACCAGCAAGTGAGGTGATATAGTAGTTTTTCTCCCATTGATCCATAATCCATTCCTGCATTACTTGTTAATCATAATAAATGACATCTTAAGATATATCACACTCAAAATTTCACAATTTACCATTAATGATACCTTGTGAAGAAAAAATGGAGACAACTCATACACTTGGGATGTGAAAGCAGTCCCAGCATCCATAATGAGGGCCCACAAGTTAGAACAAGATGCAACACAACTAATAAGGAGGCCATCTTCATTTCCTCTCTCCACATGTTGTGACAAACGTGCATCAGCTACATTGTAGTGGTACCTAATTACACGGAAAACTTTTTTATATAGATGCATAGTTAAACACTTCAATTCAAAATGAATACAAAACTGAACATGTAAGAGAACATATAACTACAAAGAAAAAATTAAGAAGAGAAGACAGCAGGATTTGAGAAGACAAAATCATCACATATCAACCTTTGTGCATAATGCTATATTTATAGTCTAAAACAAAAGATGAAAACATGGAGTCAGTAGTGAACTCCCAACACCAAAATGTATTTTGTATTTACTCTACCCCACCCATCTAGGAAGAACTTGACACTATTGAGCAAATTGAGGTGATGAGTAAGATGCCAACTTCCACCAACAAACATTGGTATGAAGCATTCTGCCACAATTACAGGAGGTTTGTGAAGTTTATATAAGACTTCGATGCAAAAGAAGAAAAAAAAACTCTTGTGAAACTTAAATTGGCCAAATAAAAAAAAACTTACCCAGACTCTAATTTCAATTTTTTTTTCAAATTTTATTATTTCTATTGTAATGCTTTCTAGTAAACCTAGTCAATTTTTGTAAGAATCTTGATCAAGTTATTATAAATCCTGAGCCCCCATGACATAGTTATAATCATTTAATAAATAATACAATTTTTATTGCAAAATCAGCAATTGAGAACAAATTAATCATGAAATACTTGTAGCAAAAAGGTGATTACGCTCACCCCAGATACTTCTCATAGTGTGTCCCCAAGTTATGTGAAGGGAGGTAAATCATGGGGTCTGCTTATAGCCAACTGCCAAATGGCTAGGGGGTGGGAGGACTTTTTCCTCGGGGCATGCACATACCAAGAATTGATCCCTGCCCCATTGTAGCAAATCTACTACTCTTTAGCTAACTGGGCACCCCTGTGAGGACATTAATCATGAAATCATGATGCCATGTCAAGTGGTACTGTAGTTCAGCTACACTCTAAGTCCCCACCCTACATTATCATGTTCTCAGATGTTCATCTACAAAGTTAGTGGGCCAAGGCATGCAAACTTGTGAGATTATTGACCGAGACACATGAATTTGTAGTAGTGTCACATCTCACTTGTTACCCGTGAATTTAATTGCCCATCTTGTGCCAAGCTACAGAGTTTGTTAAAAATAATCCACCACCCATTATCCATGAGCTTTGATGATGTTAAGGGTCAAGTGGGTGTGTGCAAACGCTTGGGGCAACGGTGCAACGATTAGGCTTTTCAAACGGTTAACTAGGCAATTAAGTTCAAATTCCAGCTGCAGCGCACTGTAAGGATTTTCCTCCGGTGGGACGACAAACTTAAGAAAGTTGGCCACTTTGATGAGTCTCCACGAGTACTTTCTGATTTATCTTGATGGCCGTTAGGAAACTTTCGTGAGGCCTATCACCCATGTGTACAAATGGTCCGTGATGGAGAAATAGCTAGGAGGCTTATGGAAATAGATGCCTCAATGCAAGAAATAATAGGAATTGGTGGATGGGTTAGAAGTTGTGATCAACATATGAGAGAGAACCAACGCTGCAAACATTTGTAGGGTAGAGGAATTGAGACAATAGGAATAATGGCAAAAAGAATGAGGGGATTAAAGAGAAATGGCACCCGATAAAATTAAACCATCAGGAAAGAAGCAGGGTGTGATCTAGAGAAGAAAAATTAAACCATCAGGATCTATCAAAAACAACACCCAAACCAAAATAAAATATGAAAATAAATGAAGATTGTACTTACTATCGTAAAACACAAAAAACTATAAAAATATTATTTACATAAGTGTAAATATAAAAGCATTAAAAAAAGACACTCATGTTTCCCATACTCAGTCAATAAACAGAACTAGTGCAATTAATACTACAGAAAATTGTTGACTATAGACACCAGTCATGTCTGATGTATAGGCATTGAGTCTCCATTCGGAGAGGCCTTGAAAAAGAACAACTAGGATCGGCTTTCTCAAAAACTCTATTTGATTTATCTTCATATGTATAATTTGAATGTCATTCTACTATCTTCATGTCAAGCAATGTTCATTTGGAAGATGTTGGTAACAAGGATAGCAATAAAAATAGCCATCGATGATTTAAGCACCAAATAATCAACCTAACCACTAAAACCGAGTGTCCATAAAATGAAATTAGTTTATTACTTGGAACAAAAAATTTGTTTTAAAATGTACCTTTGTTTCATTGGAAGCCTAGCATTATACACAGAAATCCACTGGGTGGCAGGTACACCTAGGCGAATTTTCTTCTTCTGTTGATTCTCTTCTCCATCATCAATAGTCAATCTACCACGTTTTTGACCAACCTGACAAATTTAGTATGAGTAATCATAATTTCACTAGCAAATTCAGGTCAAAAATGAAATAAGAGTAAAGAAATCACCTTTTGAGCACCATCAATGCTAATTGGCCTAACTGCTGGATTTGGACTAATTAATCCATCGAACAAAGAAATAAGTTTTGAATAATTTGGTTCCTCATCAAATTTCATGTTAACCACAACCTCAAGAAATTGCTTGAATGCCTGAGGACAAAGGCAACATAATATTTCTGGAGATGTTGCCATTTTTTTCTTACATACTAGAAAAGATTTATTATCGCCCTGAAATGTCAAAAATTATATAAGAAAATATTCACTCTCCCATCCATAATAAACAGTCAAATATAGATAGAATTGTGTTTCTTAAATTCAACGACCTGATATCCCTGCCAAGCTAATCTTCCTCGATGAAGGAAAATTAGTGTGTATGCAAGAGACTCCAGATCATCCCTCCTGCTTGCTGTTCTTCCTAGATGTGCATTAACACTAGCATATCTAACAGTTCCTCTGTAGCAAATAAACCACCAATATAAACAATGGTATCCAAAGGAGAAGAAAGAGGAAATTCCTATCATACCTAAACACATCAGGTCGTTGGTCATAATCAACATGGGCTCCACTACTAGCATCCATCCATCTAGTAGCTAAAAAAACATGAAAGCACAACTACTTAGAGGAAGCATAAATCAGACAAAAAGAATAAACTAGAACAGCTTGTTCAAAAGAAAAAGTCTAAGAAAAATACTTAATCACTGAAAATCACTCACCTAATCCAAGGTCAACAAGAAACAACTTTTTTTCTTGGGGTGTTGATGGTTGACCAAGCAGAAAATTTTCGGGCTTCACATCCCCATGGACGTATCTGAAAATGTGATTTTAATCAGTTCATATTTCTAAAGAGTTTTAAGGGAAAAGATCAAAAATATCTACCCTTTTGAATGCATGCTTTCAAGGATTGAGATAGATTCAACAGCAATACAAGCAACCATTTCCGAAGACATCCTGAGAAATTTCAGAGCATTCAGTATTCGTCCAAAAATTAATGGCACAGATTTGTCATTTTATAATGAACTGGATCAATCTCACTAATACTACTAAGATATTTGCATACTTCTTTCTAAAAGTAAAAGTTTCAAAAACTTCTGCTTTACAATAATTCCAGTTCTAAATGAATGATGAATAAACTTGAAAAAGTGAACCCAATTTCTTTATTATTGCAGAAAATGGCATATCAGATGCAAAAAAAGAATGAACACTTTAAAATAAAATGATTGATAATATAAACTGATTAAGGTTTAGAATTCAATTTAATTTTATTGCTCTTTGAACACAATTTCATTTTATTTCTACATTTGCCACCTGTGGTATGCCTGGTCTATTTTCCTGGGCCATGAGTTCCCAATAAAAGTGGCATCTCATCATTCTATTCATTCAAGCATTAATAAAGGTTCCTACTACCATTTCTCCTTTCATTGTTGCAAGATTTCTGACTGAGGCATACAACACTGTCAAACATTGTCAGTCACACAAATAATATCGTGTGGCATCAATATAAACAAAATGAAAATATAAAAGATTTAAAAAGATAATAATAAGATAATGCAAATTTGATATATATTGGAAATTTTATTGCTCATTAAAAATAAAACATGAAAGATCTTATTTATATTTGATAATATAATCATATTTTGAGATCAAATATAAAAAATCACAAAAGAGAAGAAAAACATTCAACCTAAAACAAGAATATACTTGATTAATACACAAATCAAGGTATTTTATCAAATCTAGCAACAAAAATATTGGATATGCTTAGAGAAGATCAATGCATAGTATTCAACAAAACAATTACCGACAAATTCAATTAAAAAATGAAAGAATTCAAGAAGGAAATTGTCATGTGGTCAATGAAAGAGGTAGATAATCAAATGGCCAATGCACTAATAATTTACTAAAATGAAAATGCTGAGTGACAGAGCAATGTAATCACAGAGACCGTATACTCACGCTTGACCTGAAGAATTCCAGGCATCCCATAGACTAGGTCCCAGCATGTCCATTACCTGAATAGCCAAAGAAGTCCGGCATTAAAGCGGCAAAAGCTTCTAGCACAGAGTTTTGTGCAGACAAATCATGCAGCAACAAAAAATAGCATAACAGCCAACTCTCTGACTAGGAAGATGCCAAGAATGCACACAGAATAAAAGGAAACCCATACCATAATATAGTAGTCACCTTGCCGGCCTTTGTAATGTACCCTAGGCACTCCATAGCTACCACCAAGAGCACTAAGAAAAAACAAGGTGTAAATCCCAATTATTTATGTAAGGCTATAATGCTAGCAATAGAACTTATCCCTCCATTAGAATTTATGTAAGATTATACTGCTAGGCTGCTAGCAATACCAGGTTCTAGAAATCATGTTTAATTATGTTAAATTGAAATTATCTTCAGTTTCTCCTTATTCCTTAAATATTAAACCCTAATCGATTCAAAGTATCTACCTACACAGCTCATTAGTCATCTTTGAACAGGATGATACCATATTTTTCCTAATTTTACATATTATAGCTACACTTACCTACTCTTTCAGATTGTGATTCTTTTTTTTTATAGGAACTCCACATGTCTGTCCATTTAACTTTCATGTCTTTCGTCACACAACAAGAAATTCATAACTCCAAAATGCTCTAACCATTTTAACCATTCATTTCCATTGTCAAGTTTATAATATTTTTGGTTTAACATCTCCTTATCATTGACTAATAGTCGGGAATCTTAAATTCACAACAGTGAAGATTCTTCTCGATTCAGCTTAATTATCCTCTCACTTCTTCAATCAGTATTGTTGCAGGCACATTTTATATATTCAGATTTAGCACCACTTCTCTTAAACTTTTAGTTTTAAAAAATTTTCTCTATGAGGCAAAAAAAATGAAAACAAGTGAGAGCTAAACCTCTAAAAGAGGATAGGAAAACAAACCTGTAAACTTGCCATTCATAAGGAGGGCCATAGTTGCAGCCTTTACTAGTTCGATGTTCAAATTTGATTGCGACCTATTTGCAAAGGCATGCACTAAATTTGAGACAACCATCAATATGGAAACAATGTAGATTAGCAAAAACTTTTTATCTCAAGCTCATTTAGGCCATCATTGGCCTTATATAAAATTCGACCTTACAAAAAGAAAGTAATAAATACGACACAGAAATACCTCCATAGCATTAAGACCTGATCGCTCAATGCCTCCAGAGACTCTCCGACCAACAAAAACCTGACCAAATCCACCCTTCCCAAGCTTTCTCTCAATCTTATATATAGGTGAACCACCAACTTGGACCTGAAATTATGTCCAAATATGACTACCCTTTACCTTCACATTCAGGAAGCAGAAAGAATAACAAGGAAGATCAATAATGATAAGTAAACATGAACATGCAGAAGCATTATGTACAAGATGATTTTGGATAGTAGTAGTTTATGGAATTGAAGTAATAGAACAATAAATTGTGAATTAAGAAATTACACGACCTAGGTTTGATTAAAAGTGGATATAATGACAAGTGGATAGTAAGGTAACCTTGGAATAAAAGCCTATAGTAGAACATTCAAAATATGAAAAAATAAGCTGGCATACAAACTTAGAATTAATTCTAGGAAAAGATCATATTCACTACCTAATGGACACTGAAGCATCAAGATAAGAAAATGACAAGAAACGCAACATACAGTGCAAACGTGTGAGAAGATATATCCACTAAAAAAGTAACTTGTTGCGTAAACATGACATAAAAGAAGGATCAAGGACAATAACAACTGAAAACAAGAGCAAGTGAAAACTGTTGGTGCGGTTAGCACTAACAGTCTAACTCAGGTTTTGATGAATGACAAAGGAAGTTAAGTTAGGTTTGTTGTGATCTAACGATCTAACTGAGTGTGCAGGAGAAGTCGAGATAGGTCGACGGGCCGACCGAATACCTGGCAAGAAATTTAGATAGGTCGACAGACTGACCGGATAATTGGTACGAAGTCCAGACAGGTCGACGGGCTGACCAGATGTCTGGCACATAGTCCAGCTAGGTAACGGGCCGACCGGATAACTGGCATGAAGTTCAGCTAGGTTGACGGGCTGACCGGATAGCTGGCATGAAGTCCAGTCGACGGACTGACCGGATGTCTGGCAGGATGGTAAGTTAAGGTAAGTCACTAGAAGGGAGTGACTTGGTGAGGATGCGTTCCCCGTTTGAGGAAACAATAGGCGTCGATCCAACTTAGATCCATTTTGGAAATCTATGTTGAGATTTTGACTAGATTTTGGTCTCGAAGAGACAGAATCTAATTACTACTCTGCTATTATTATATTTGTGCTAACTTTTGTTTTGCAGGGTAGTATAATGTTTATTGTCTCGGACTAATCTTTTTCTCGCAGGAAAAAGTTTTTGCTTGAAAAAGGGGTCTAGGCACCCGGAGTTGGTCCAGGCGCTCGGAAGGGATCCGGACGCTCGGAGTGCAAAAGTTTATCTCGTCGCAACGTGGAGCGCACCGATTGGCTAGGCCAACGTCATGGTCCGGGCGCCCGGAGCTTCCTATATAAAGAGCACTCCACCTTGAGCAACAACAACAACTTCCTTCTACGATTGCTCTATTGCC
>JBBMJZ010377332.1:0-16797 GCA_037833815.1 Zingiber zerumbet
TTCACTCCGGTCGAGCTTTAAAGTTAATATTAGGGGCTTTGAGCTGCCTAAACTAAAGTAATATTGGGAAGGGTACCGAAAGAAAAATTATATAAGTCGAAATTTCAAGCCCGAACTTTTGAGTCGAAAACGCGCTAAACCGCACTTTTGTGTGCTCGCCTGTGTGTACGTGTACGTGTGTGTGTACGTGTATGCGTGTCGTGTGAATAGGATTTCAATCCCTGCAAAGGAGCTCGCGAGTGAAACTAAAGAAGGTTCAGGGAAAGTTCAGAGAACCAGAAAGAGCGACAGCGAGTGAAAAGACCATAATTCAAATATCTAGTTGCATTTGACTGACCCTGGGGAAAAGATAAAAGAAGAGATTCGGCCCGACCTCAAGCCTTTATAAAGAAAGATATTCGATGAGGGGCAGGATGAGGGACAGCAACTCTGTGTGTGCGGCAGAGATTCGTGCAGTGGAAGGAGCCGGACTCGTTGGGTTAGCCAACCTCTTAATTCTAAGTGCTCTCTGCCGGATTCGGAGCTCGTTCAACGAAGCAGAAGACTTGGCTTCTTCTTTTCGGGTTGGGGAAGAGGGCTGAGGCAATGATCAATGGAATGGGGAGCGGACGAGGCTAGAGCGAGAGGGGGAGTTTCCTTATTAGAGTGCTATGGCCCGGGAGGGGAAAGAAGTCAGAGCTGATCCGCTATCTCTTAGCGAATGCAATGAAAAACCTAGTCTGTCTTGAAAGGGGCATGCTTCTCGGGGCACATCAGAACCATGTTGTGCGAGACGGCCAGCAGGTCCAGTCCAGGGGGACCTGGGACTTGTGGACGATTTTCGAGAGCGACTTGTTGACGGACATGCCTCGGATGCTCGAGGGTAGATCTCGGCATTTGTGGATCTCGGCATCTTAGATCAACGTTCTCTATGAATGTGCGAGATGGCGAGGCAGACTTAACCAACTCAGAGCAGGTGGGAATGGCTATGCGAGAGAGGAGTGGAGTTCGCGAACAGCAACAGAGTAGAGGTTCGTGAATGAATGTAAGAGATCGAATATGTAAAAGACCACCCCTGCTGATACTGAATATAGTTCATACTTTGATGGCCCTCTGCCCGAGAACTATCAAAGGGATATTGTGCTAAACCACTTCTGTCGCACTATTGAGTGAATGCTAAGCACGTATTCTTATAGAGATCATCTTATCCTTTCTTTCTTTTTGCAGGAATGATTCCTTTCTTTGATGAATTGCTAAGCTAAGCACTCTTCTGGAGCGGGGGAATGAACCCATATTTATAGAATCCAGGGGCCCTTCCTGATCTTGTGTGTGCGCGGGGTAGTTCTATTCGGTGGTCTTCGGATCAAGAATTGAATGATTCAGCAGCCGATTCCTATCTGATATAAGTTTTGGGTCCGCCTCGAAAAGCAGTAAGGGATCCGCCAGTTCTACTGAGTTAGCGAACGAGTGAACCATAGCGAAGAGAGCGAGTAAGATCTCCAGGGACATGGAAAAATGAACTCTTTGCTCGAGCAAGAAGAGGAGCGAGTGAGAGGACTGAAGCGAAGTCAAAGGCAGGGCCAGAAGACGGACAAGAAGTGCAAACTCAGAACCATAGGGAGCGATAGCAAGATAGATTCAAGCGAGAGGAGCGGGAAGGGGGATAACCAAGTAGGGAGAGAGGGGAGAGAAAGCGCCATTGATCGATAACAGGCCGACTCATCTCATGCCAAGCGAAGAGCTCATGGACCGAGAGAAAGGAATGTCAACAGTGATCCCGACCGCTTGAGCAACTCTCCTTCTTTCCCGACTGGTCAAGTCCCACAACTGAACCCATCTAGGCTCGGCCAGGCTTGATAGCAGCCTTCTATGCGCTGTGCCAACGATGAGAACACTACTAGCTGCCCGCGCCGACTCTTTGATATTGAATTGCTTTTGCTAGGGACTGAGCGTGCAATCCTTTTGCATAGATAGATTGGTCAGACCTCTCGAGTGATGCTTATTCAATGAGCCCTTCCACATACATCAAAGGGAACGAAAGCTTTCACTGACAGTTTTTCCTAAAAAGGAAAAAAACGCATTCACTTTCAAAAAAGAAAAGCATTACAATCAATTCAAAGCCATGAAAAAAAAACAGGGGATTGACTTTCTGAGAAGTAGAGCTAAGCGATCCTATTGAATGAGGGGCAGGAATGAATAGACTGTTCCCTATGAATGAACCGGTATCGCCTCCCCGGGAATTGATTTTTCCTACTTCCCCTAGAGTATCTGGGTGAATGGTTGTTGTATCCACCCTTGTTTGTGAGGAGCGCAACCCGTGGTGTAGTCGGTTAGGTAGACAAGTGGTCTTTTTTGAATGCACCCAAAAGAAATGAGACCATAAGAACCCACATCTTAAGATAAAGAAAATACATCTTATAGAAATGGGTGAGGGATGAGAAAAAGGAATATAGCAGAAAGAAGGTGCGAGTTCTAGGTAGTAATAGGCATTGAGCATCATAAAGGGGGTCCAGTAACCAAATGCCATAAATGAACTCTGAGGTAGTAAGGGAAAAACAATGCAATCTCTAAATCGACATCCCCAGATCAATACAATCGAGGAACGAGAAACCAGGAATACCCCAATCGACAAACGAGAAATGACAATACATCAATCCCAAGGAATACCATCAACTCTACTCCAATCCCTTTTAAATACAATAGAAGTAACTGCACTAAAGAGGGTAGTCAAAGGAAATCACTATCAATCTACGACTGATCAAACCCTTTTTCAGCTTCATTCTGCTCTCTCTACTGCATTAAATCTCTCAATCTAGGACTTCACTAAATTCCATCTATCTATCCCCAATGCAGGAATACCAAAAGCTAACCCCTCCTTCAATCCCTCTGCAATCCCCTCTACTGGAATCCTTGAATACTATCAACTCAAAGGTAAGCTAAACTCAATGAAACGATACTGCCGACGACGAACGAGAAATGCCATACACTCCCCAATCCCAATCCCAGTCCTGCCCTGCATTCTACAACCATCAATCCCAATCTCAATGGAGAACCTATACAATACGAAATACAACTGAACAACAAGGAAAGGAAATATAAGTAACTTCTTTACTGACAAACCCAGATCTTAGGTCATCAACTCTCTTCAAGCAAACGAGGTTACTCTACTCAACGAAAGGGTTACTCAAATAAGGAAAGGACTATCAATCTAGAGAAATAGATCCTTCTATACTGAAGAATAGAGGTTACGAATCTACTGAACAACCTTCAATCCTTGAATCCTTGAATACTAGAAACTTCCCTGATCTTTCTATATGCAATTCAATCTATCAATCTACAACTACCCTAATCCTTTCATACCTAAAGGTCAATACTGAACTCAATTGAAGGGTAACCATACAATATTTGTTACTCAACTCTTGAGGTTACTCATCAAAGGTAAGGAAATTCAATCTCTCAATCGACAACCCTCAACTCAAATACAGAAATCCTCGAATACTCAAAGCGAACCCTTCACTTCATGGTATGCCATTTACTGGATGGTATGCCATTTACTGGTGTACTGCACCCGACCCAACCGCACCCGATGCCATCAATCCTTGACATAAATCCTTTCATTCTAATTGAGCACGTACGGCTATAGGTTACTCAACGCAACCATCAATCCTTGAATTCTAATTGAGCACGTACGGCTAGGTTACTCAACCCAAGCCAGCAATCCTTGAATCCAAATGGGAACCATGAAGGGTAGACCTAATGCAGGAATCCTTGAATCCAGACTGATACAACTGCCAAGCTGCTTGGAACATATTTATATAATTTCTTTCTTGAAATGAAATTAGACTACTAAACCACAACCACAACCCAGGACGGGTTTGAAGCTTAACTCAAGAGGTTACTGAACTCAAGAGGTTCTGAAATCTCTAAATCGACAAACACTGATCAAAGCAATCGACAAACGAAATCGAATACTCAACTAAATTTAAGGGGCGAAGAGCTGAACAAAAGTTTCATTCTTTGAACTTTTAAGTTGGGAAGGGTACCCACTGGATAGGTGAGACGATAGTCGAATTGGCGGAAAAAGTAGCTAAAGTAGAAGATTCCGTAGGGGCTTCATCCGTAGGGGCTTCAAAAGTAGCTAAATTCGTTGAGGCAAAAGTAGTTAGTTCCTACTCTAGAAGACTCTGGTGGCGCTGGGGCTGTTGGGGCTAAAGTAGAGAAAGACGCTACTGAAAGCGCAAAAGTAGAAATACCCACTTCCGAATAAAACCCCAGGATCAATACCTACACTCAAACGAAAGGGTACTCAACTCAAGGGTTACCTTACAATAGAGGATACTCAAGGCGGCTTGGAGAATCCAATCCGAAAGGCTTCCACCAAACTCAAATACCTCCCAAACACAACACATCTTTAGGGAAAGAATAGATAGAACCCAACCAATGAGTCCCTTCTTTATTCCATAAGAAAGAGGTTAGAAAGAATAAAGATAAGTCTTTAGAAAGAAACCAACAAAACATCCAATGCACCCAAGAAGTAGTACCATATTTAGGTAATATAAAGATGGGAATATAAAGAACCACAAAGTAGTACCATCTTGAGGGAATAAGATAAGAGAACCCTCCTAAAGAAGTACCATCTTGAGGGTAAATAACCCACCCAACAAGTGCCAAGAAAAGCCCTCCCATAAGTAGGAGTCTCATAGGATTAAGGGAACCATACACCAACTAAACTAATCGTAGTCACTGCTTCTAAACAGCCCTATAGAATAGAAATGAACCCTAAGAAAGAACCAACTATAGGGAAAGAAAAGAATATAAATACTTTAGTCATTACAGCTCTTTTATTCCCCCTCCCAAACCACTTCTATTACCTTTCTTTTCGTAACTCAAAACCCTAAAGACCCCTCCCTTCTGCTCCCTCACTCTTTGCTAAGTCAGTACTAGATTCTACTTCCCTTTGTTGCATTCCTGGGGTTCTCATTCCTGTTGTTCGCTCGATATACCTGAAGTAGAGGGCATCCGCGCTCTCTCCGACTGAACTGTTTGAACGATTCTCCTTGCATTTACTTAGAAAATAGCAGCTCAGTAGATAGGGATTCCTGGAGAGAAGATAGGGTTTGACTTCTAGAGTAGAATAGGTATACCAAAGAGACAGGTAGATGGGAAGGGGAGTACCTCTTGAAAAGAGATTGGGTTTGACTATCGTAGAGATGGTAAGGGAGTTGTAGAAGTTGACAGAGATAAAGGAAAGCGGAATTCAGTTACCAGAGATTAAATACACAAAGCTATAGAATTCAAAAGAAGTAGTTCAAAGATATAAATTAGGTATTTGGGCGTATAAGGAGGTATTCGAGTTTGAAGTTTCAATTCGATTTAAGATTTCACTTTCAGATTGATTCCCTCCTTTAGCTAGAGGACTTCACATCAGGGTTACCCATACCAACTACTAGGCAACCAAGGCGCCTATCGGCTAACCTATAGTCTCCTTGCGGATCCCCTCCTTCCTCAATATTAAATTATATCAGCACATATGCCTCGTCAAAGAACTAGAAAAGACAGCAAAGCAGCAAAGCAACAGACCAGAGGAAAGACAGATGCATGGTATCGATCAAACAACTGAACCAAATGCAAACAACTTCAGACCACAGGAAGGAATGCAAGGTAGTGCCCTCAAATCGAACTCAAACAACATATGCCACCAACTACAAAGGTAGGGATTCCGCTTCAAAGACTGAAAGTCAAAGTACTTGCTTATGGAACTCTTGCTTCAAAGGAATCCTTTGGAGGGGCCGCTAAAGTAGATAAAGGAGAGCTACGCCCCATAAAGAGCGCTCCTTTAGGAGAAGAATTTGCTACTGAAAAAGTAGCAAAAGGAGAATCCGATGCTACAGTAGAGAACTACGGCAAAAGGAGAATCAGAAGCTACAGTAGATGCTCCAGTAGATTCCTATGCTGCTTGAGCAAAAGTAGAATCAGCTGATACTGGTACGGCAAAAGTAGCTAGGGATGCTGCTACTGGTACTACAAAAAGTAGAGAAATCCGTAGGGGGCAGCTACACTAGATAAAGGAGAGAAATCCTCTGTTGGCGCTGGTACAGTAATTAAGAAGGTCTAAATGAACCCAACAGACCTGCTTTAGGGGTTTTTTCTTTCGTTGGGGAGGGGGCAGTTGATTCCTTAGTTGCTAAAGTCGATCCAGGGATGCAGCTCTTGAAAAAAGTTACTGGTGCTAGGGCTGGTGCTCTTGGGGCTGCTGGTGCAGTTGGTCATAAAGTAGAATCCACTGTCGGGGAGGGGGCAGTTGCAGTTGCTGCTGTAGAATCCTATGGGGCTGCTAAAGTAGTTACTGATGCTCAAATTCTTCCTGATGAAAAAGTAGTTCCTAAAGAGAAATCAGCTGCTGCTAAAAAAGGAGCTCAATTACCGGTGCTTGAAAAGTAGAGGAAAGTAGTTCCTAAAGTAGATCAAGTAGCTACTAATGCTTCGGGGGCTTCAAAAGTAGAGGAAAGTAGACTCCCCCTTGGTAGGGCTTCAAAAGTAGAGTAAAGTAGACTCAGTTGGTAGGGCTACAAAAGTAGATCACGGGGCTGCTGTAGCTAAAGTAGAATCAGCTGGTGCTTGAAAAGTAGATCCATTCGAGGCTGCTAAAGTAGCTAAAGTAGAATCAGCTGGGGCTGTAGAATCCTCTTGAAAAAGTCTCTCAATCCTCTGGGGCTGAAAAAGTCTCTCAATCCTCTGGGGCTGAAAAAGTAGATCCATTCGGGGCTGCAGTCGCTAGGGATGCTGCTACTGCTAATAAAGTAGCTAGGGAGGCTGATACTGAGACTGCTAAAGTAGCTCAATCCGTTACTACAAAATTGCTGCTGCTACAAAAGTAGATCGGGCTGCTAAAGTCGCTAAAGGAGAATCCTTTGGTTTTGGTAGGTACTCCAAAAGTAGCTCAAGTAGAATCTTCTGCTGCTTCAAAAGTAGCTCAATCCGTTCCTACAAAAGTAGCTAAAGTAGAGGAATCCGGTAGGGCAGCTAAAGTAGCTAAAGAGAAATCCTCTGGGGCTGAAAGAGAACCCTTGGCAGATGCCGGCTCCTTTGATGCTTTTGCTTCTGTTGAACCTATCACTTCAGAATCAGGTAGGGATGGGGCAGTTATATTCAGGAGTGGTTGCCTCGTTGGTAACCACGATTTAAGTCCTGTAGATGCAGGAAGGTCTAAGACTGAAAGCTTCTACTATAATAGAATTTGAATTGAAACTTCAAACACCTAATCCACAACTTCGTAACTCAATTCCATATCACTCAAATCCCTATACTATCCCATATCTACGATAGTTAAACTACTCTACTATAGAATCCACTGAAACTCTATCTTCTACGCCTCCAGGCTTCCCAAACCCCTCTTCTCTATCTTAGAAATACTGAACTTCTACTCTCCTTGTCAGTCGAGCTATTTCATTCCTACCCTTGCAGTCGAGCTATTTTAAATTCCTCCACTCTTCAAGGGTACTCTCATACCTACGTTCGATGTCCTTTTCATTCTTACAGTTCTAATACTTTAATACGCTCCCCCTTACCACACTCCCATATCCACTTCTAGGAGAATGCCCATGCCCTAAATTTATATACCTCAACTGAATTCCTTAATCTACTCAAGTAAACTTCTATCGATACCCTATTTCCGCCCGAAGGAACCTAAATCCATAGAAATGGAAAGGTAAACCCTTACTTCTTCGTAACTCAATTACCTGTTGCCTCATCTCCAACCCCTTCTCTATACGACCCTGTTTTCCTTACTATATTTATATAAGCTATTTCTTTTCAATTCAATTCTACTTAAACTCGTAACTCATCAAAAGTAGAATCCCCAGCTCCAGGTTTAGGTGCAACTGAAAAGCCCTTTGAAGCCCATGCTACAGGCGCTACTTTTTTATCCCCTTTGAAAAGTCCCATCCCCAACTTCAAACTCCTAAGCATTCGTCCTGCACCTGTACCCTTATACGTATTTTCATTTCCAGCATCCGACCTTTACATTGACTCCTCAGGTGCCCTTTCTTTCGAGACTAGATTCCCTTCTGTTCTCTCGAGACCTTCGATCTGTCGATTCGTTACTGCACCTGTTGTTCCTCAGCTGCAATTGACTCTTTCAGGTTACCTTGCCTCAGGTGCTATTGACTCTTAAGCTGCGCCATTTGGTTCGATACCTTAGAAGTCCTTTCCTTTCTATCGAGACCTTTGGTATCCCCTATTTCCAATCCCAATTGGAGTAGGTGCATCTGTCTATTTAGAGATGATATTTCTTTCGATGAAATTATACTTAAAGTGAAAACTCCTTGGAAGCTACAGCTCCAACAGGTGGAAAGAACTTCCCTTTCTTTGAAGAGAGCTCCCAACCCCTTCTCCATTCTACACAATCCTGGAATCCCAACTCTGCAATCGACAATCGAGGAATAACCCTTAGGGTCCCTTACTCCTTTCCTTTTCCTTAGCATTGGGTTTTTGCCTTTGCGCTCCAAACTCATAAAAAGTATAAGCTCCCTTCCTAGGAGCTGGAACTTCCCTTTCTTTGAAAAGAGCTCCAAACCCTTTCTTACCGTCCTGTACCTGAGCCCGCTGCCCTCATTCAACTACATACCTCAGGTGCCCCTTCGTTCCTATACCTTCCCTTTTCTTTGGTTGCATTTGGTTTCTGTACTCGAACATTCCTTTGGATCGAGACCCTCGAAGTTCCGAGCATCTGTGCCTTACTCCTTTTCAGTCGTTCCTTTCCCAACTTAAAAGTTCAAAGAATGAAACTTTTGTTCAGCTCTCCGCCCCTTTGGTTCCTCAGGTGCAATTGACTCTTTAAGGTTACCTTTACGGACTCTCCTTGGTTGCATTTACCTTTGAAGGCAAACCACTCACTCACATCTACGAATCGTAATTTAGCTCTCCGCAGCTAGACTTAAACTTCTCTCGGCAACTGCACCAGCTATCTATGCGACTACACCTCAGACCAGTTCATCCACCTCTGTAAGAGGAATACCCGAAACTCTCAATCGAGGAATGAACTTACTTAGCAAAAGGAGAAGCTACAGTAGAAACCCACTTCTTAGAATCCCTATTTAAGGTTCCCTTGCGTCTGCTGACATTCATTCCTCAGGTCTTAGATTCCCTACTGCACCTGTTGGTTGAGCTAGAAGTTGCATCTGTTGGGTTTGCTTCTGTAAACTAAATGAGGATACTACTGGGGCTAGTCTTAACGCGGCTACTGAGGACACTGTTACACATTCGGGGCTGCAGTAGCTAAAGTAGAAGATTCCTTTGGTGTCGCTAAAGTAGAATCTTTTGGGGCTTTTGCAGTTGATGTTGCTGCTGGTGAGGCAAAGGCTTTTGAGAGAGCTGGCACTTCGGGCTATGCAGTCAGTTGCTCCTTTGGAAGGTGCTTCTGGTGAGGCAAAAGTTCTTCCTAAAGGAGAATCCTCGGTTGGCGCTGGGGCAGGTGCTACTAAAGTAGAAGAATCAGGTAGGGCTAAACTCAGGTGGAGGGATGGGGCAGGTGTTCCTACTGTAGAAGACTCGGGTGACGCAGATGCAAAAGTAGACGACTCTGGTGGTGATGCTTCAGTAGTTCCTGATGCTAAAGTCGTTCCTGATGCTAAAGTAGCTCCTAAAGTAGTTCCTAAAGTAGAATCAGCTGCTGCTTCTCAATTCGCGGCTGCTAAAGTAGCTAAAGGAGAAGATTCCGTTCCCACAAAAGTAGATAAATTAGATACAGCAGAATCCGCTGCTCCAGTAGAGAAGGCAAAAGTAACTAAATTCGTTCCTACTACAGTAGATAAAGCCGCTCCTACTACAGTACCCAAAGACGCTAAGGCAAAAGTAGAAGCTACAGTATCCCAATTTCCTCCTCCTACAAAAGTAGATGAATCCGCTGCTACAGTAACTAAATGAGCTACGGCTACAGTAGCAAAAGGAGAATCCGATGCTCCAGTAACTAAAGACGCTACGGCTACAGTAGATGAAGCAGAAGCTACAGTAACTAAAGACGCTACGGCTACAACAGTAGATGAATCCGTTCCTACAGTAGAGAAAGACGCTAAGGCAAAAGTCTCTCAATACGCTCCTAAAAAAGTAGATCCATTAGCTAAGGCAAAAGTAGAAGCATCCGCTCCAGTAGAATCATCCGCTCCAGTAGAAGCATCCGCTCCAGTAGAATCAGCTGCTCCAGTAGAATCAGCTGTTACAGTAGATGCTACAGTAGAGAAAGATAAATCCTATGGTGATGCAAAAGTCTAATCCTCTTTCGATGTTGGAGTAGAGAAATTCGTAGAATCAGTTGTTCCTTGAAAAGTAGAGAAATTCGTATCATCAAAAGTCTCATCTGATGTTGCTGGTGCAGTTGCTTTTGAAGGTGCTCCTGCTGAGGCTCCTTTAGTTGCTTCCGTTGCTCCAGCTGTTGAAGTAGCTATTGGCTCTTCTACTGTTGCTAGTGTGGCTACTGTTCCTGTTGCTAGTGTTGGAGTTACTGTTCCTAGTGTTCCTGCCTTAAAAGTTCCTACTGTTCCTGCCTTTGCAGCTCTCACTTCAGACTACGCACCTCAGAAGTCACTTCAGACTACGCGGCTGCCTTTGCAGTTCCTACTAGTGCTGATGTTGTTGGTGAGTCTACTCTTCCTGGGTCTTCGACTTTAGGAGTTCCTCCTTCTTTAGGAGTGGATGCAGCTGCTTCCGTTCCTAGTGTTGACGCCTTTGGAGCTGGCACTTCAGACTATGTAGACTCTGTTGCCTGTAGTCACTTCAGTCACTTCAGACTCCGGGGCAGCCTTTGCAGTTACTGTTGCTAGTAGTGCTCCTGTTGCTGGGTCTTCGACTTTAGGAGTTCCTGAAAGTCAGTCACTAAATTTTCTACTGAAAAAGTGGCAAAAGTAGAATCCTCTGGTGCTGAAGCTGAAAAAAGTAGTTCCTGATGCAAAAGTAGTTCCTGATGCAAAAGTAGTTCCTAAAGTAGAGACTCAGTTGGGGCTTGAAAAGTTGTTCACACTGGAGCTACTAATCCTTCGGGGGCTTGAAAAGGTGGTGACTTCTGAAATCAAAATATATACTTCGAATAAAAGTACAGCTAACAAACTTAGATGCCTTAGGGATCGAAATAAACCCCCTCCTCGATATTGAATCCTCAGCTGCACTTTCCAGTCGTGCCATTTCAGAAGTGAAATACTCAGGGGCAACTTCAAACCCAGGGGAAGCTCCACTTTCAGTAGTTACTGTTGTTTTGCATACGCCCATTTCAGTCGTTCCTGTTGTTTTGCATCTGTCGTTCACTCCTTTGCACAGCCGTTCGGTTACCTTGCATCTGCTCCAGTAGCCCTACTCCCCTTAACTCAAAATGAGGACTCAAAACATAGCCCAAGAGCTTCTACAGCAGAACACTTAGTTTAAATCATTTACTTCAAAATACCATTTACACCCACTACTTGAAATCGACATAGACAAGACTATTTCATACTAAGCACGACCTACACACTCAACGCAAAGACTGAAAAGACTCAAAGCAAGGCTTACCATTCGCATCCGCCAAGGTCTTTGGAACAGATGCTATTACAAGCAACCAAGGAATACTTGTCGGGGTAGGAATAGAGACACAGGGGAAACCCACTTCATCGATTGACTCCTCAGCTGCCACCTCTACCCTAGGAGAAAAGCAGGCACTCTTTTGTCCCTTTTCGTTCTATTCGCTCCCCCTACTAAGTCAGTACTCTCTTGTTTGCACCTGTCCTCTTTCGATCCACTGTCTTTTCTGTCGATACCATTTCTCTATCCCGCATTTGTTGGTTCTAAGTCAGTACTGTCCTCGCTTCATTGAGCTCTCCGCAGCTATCCTAGGTGCATACATATTTTAATTTCTCTATGAAATTTATTTCAATTCTACTACAACTTCAATTCCACCCCAACTTCAGTAGAAGCCGAAGCTACAGGTTCAGTTGCTACTTCGAAACTCATGATAAGCCCCTTATCCTGGGGATACATACTTCTTTTCGTACTTCCTCCCCTGCTCCTGGGGCTACGTACTTCTTTTCCTACTTCCTATCCATTATTCCTGGGGCTACGTACTTCTTTTCGTACTTCCTATCCCTTAGCCTGCCTGGCATTTACTCCTTTCCTTTTTCGTTCCCAAAAGTGAAAAGAATTGAACTTTTGGCTCAGCTATACGCCAATCGACTATCACCTATACGCACCTTCGGTTCACTCGAGACCTTCGATACCTTAGGCTACCTTTCCTTTCAAGTCGTTCCGTTTACTCTCTTTAGATGTCTTTCAGTTTCTATGTAATTTCTTTTACCAGTGAATATGCCCGGCCGGAAATCAATATAGGGGAACGATAGGTTGCCTAGTCGACAACCCTCAAGTTCAGGGGTATAGATCCTTTAAGGAATAAATCTTAAAGTGCAATCTTAAATATAAAGAAATTGAAACAGCAACCTTAACTCTCACTCTAAACTTAAATGCCCTCTTTTTTAGGTCCTGAAATACTCGTTCTTTAAATACTCGTTCTTAAATCCTATCTCTCTTGCATGCCCTCCTCTAGGTACCTATCTCTCTTTTTAAACACCCACTCTTCCTTCTAGGAGGTGAGCCGATGGGCGATTAATGAAATAGCTCCACTTACAGTGTAGGGTTGAAACTTCCCTCTTTTAGAGGTCCCCACTAAATTTCTATCTTCCACTCGACTCTTGCGAGTTCCTGAGAAGTACTGTTACTTCAATACCTGTACGATAGTCGTACCAATACGTAACTCAATTACCTAAGCTCCCTTATTTTAGTAAGACTCCCTTACTTATATATATATACTCTAGGCACTTCCCTTATATATACTCTAGGCACTTCCCTTATTTTATTAATACGATAGTCAAATACCTCTGTGAACTACTCTACTGCTTGAGCAAAAGGAGAATCCTCCGCTGCTTGAGCTAAAGTAGAATAAGCTGCTGCTTGAGTAGAATCTTCTGGTGCTTGAGTAGAGCTGCTGCTTTCAAAGTAGATCAATTAGGGATGCAAAAAAGTAGATCAACTAAAGTAGAATCCTTTCCTAGGGATGCAAAAGTAGATCAAGTAGAATCTTCCGGGGCTTCAAAAGTAGATCAATTAGGAGCTTCCTAAGTTGGGGGAGAGAAAGACGCTACGGCAAAAGTAGCTAAAGTAGAATCTTCTGCTGCTGCAAAAGTAGATCAATTCGGGGCTTCAAAAGTCTCTCAATTCGCAGATGCAAAAGTAGAGAAAGTCAAGGCTTCCAAAGTAGATCAAGTAGGGGATTCCAAAGTAGCCACATTCGCGGCTGCAAAAGTAGCTCAAGAGGCTGATGATACTGGTACTGCTAAAGTAGATCAGTTCCTCCAAAAGGAGAGACTTTAGCTACTGAAAGCGCAAAAGTCGAAGAAGCTGCTGCTTGAGCAAAAGGAGAATCCGCTGCTGCTTGAGCTTAAGGAGAGAAATCAGTTCCTACAAAAGTAGAGAAATTCGCAGATGCAAAAGTCGCTAAAGAGAAATCATCCTCTGGTGCTGAAAAAGTAGATCAATCCTCGGGTGCTGAAGTAGATCAATCCTATGGTGCTGAAGTAGATCAATCCTCGGGTGCTGAAGTAGATCAATCCTATGGTGCTACAAAAGTAGAGAAAGTAGTTCCTACTAAAGTAGAGGAAAGTAGGGGCGAAGAGCTGCCTAAACTAAAGTAATATTGGGAAGGGTACCCACTGGATAGGTGAGACGATAGTCGATTGGCGAAGAGCTGCCTAAACTAAAGTAATATTGGGAAGGGTACCCACTGGATAGGTGAGACGTTAGTCGAATTGGCGAAGAGCTGAGCCTAAAGAGGTAGGCGAAGGGTACCCACTGGATATAGATAGGTGAGACGATAGTCGATTGGCTGAAAAAGTAGCTAAAGTAGAAGATTCCGTCGCTACTGCTAAAGTAGAGGAAGTAGAATCTTCCTCTGGTACTGCTAAAGTAGATCAAGAGGATGCTACTGCTACTGATAAAGTAGATAAATCCTCTGGTGCTACAAAAGGAGAAGAATCCGATCCGGTCGGGGATGCTAAAGTAGCTAAAGGAGAATCCGATGCTGCTTGAGCTAAAGGAGAATCCGATGATACAGTAGATCCAGTAGATAAAGACGCTACGGCTAAAGGAGAGAAATACGTTCCTAAAGTAGACTCAGTTGGGGCTGCTAAAGTAGCTACTAAAGAGGAGGCTACTGGTACGGCAAAAGTAGATGAGAAATACGTTCCTCCAAAAGTTGGTGCTAAAGTAGACTCACTTGGGGCAGGGGCAGTTGCTCCCACTGTAGAAGAATCCTCCGTTGGCGTTGAGGCAGTTCCTACTGTTGTAGAATCCTCTGTTGATGAAGTTCCTAAAGTAGACTACTCAGTTGGTGATGCAAAAGTCGCTACTAAATACGTTCCCGGGGCTACAAAAGTAGATCAAGTAGCTGCTGCTTGAGCAAAAGGAGAATCCGGGGCTTGAAAAGTAGATCAATTCGGTGCTGAAAAAGTAGAGAACCCTTTGTTTGCAGATGCCACTTACTCCTTTGATGCTTTGGGGGCTTTAGAACCTCTCACTTCAGAATCCGTTGGGGCCCCAATAGTACAGGTGTTCCTAAAGTAGAAGACTCGGGTGATGCTTCAGTAGACGACTCTGTTGCTGCTAAAGGAAATGCTTTAGAACCTCTCACTTCAGAATCCGTTGGGGATAGGGCAGTTGCTACTAAAGTAGAATCAGCTGCTGCTTTCAAAGTAGCTCGGGCTCCAAAAGTAGAATCAGCTGCTGCTTTCAAAGGAGAGAAAGACGGAGCTACAAAAGTAGATCAATTCGTTGAGGCAAAAGTAGCTAAATACGTTCCCGGGGCAAAAGTAGCTAAATACGTTCCCGGGGCTACAAAAGTAGCTAAATACGTTCCCTTTGGTGATGCAAAAGTAGTTCCTAAAGAGAAATCCTTTGGAGGGGCAGATAAAGTAGCAAAAGTAGCTAAATCAGCTGCTGCTTGAAAAGTAGAGGAAAGTAGGGGCTTCACTTCAAAAGTAGATAAATACGTTCCTCCAAAAGTGACCACTTGAAACTATCTTCTATAAGCGAATGGAGGTACCACTTCGCACTTATAAGAAAAATAAGGAAATTGAGACGACCATAGAGAGCTGGGCGAACCAATATATCCCCTAGTAGAGCCGGTAGAACAAACAATAGCCCGAGGCTAGCAAGGTAAACACAGTCCAGTTCTTATTCAACACCCATTCCGCTCTTACTCCACCTATAAAGCAAGGGGCGCAAGGCACTATACTACAATATCTATACTCAAGGGTGACCTTACAATAGAGGATACTCAGTTGCCTTTGCATCTCCTATTTCACTAGACCCAGACGCTGAAGCCATATTCTTTCCTGCATTTGGAGTTGCCTTTGCATCTCCCATTTACCTAGACCCAGACGCTGAAGCCCTTGGCTTTCCAGCATTTAAAGTAGCAGTTGCATTAGAACAAGAGGAAGCAGACCCTGACCCGTAAGTGAATGGCTGAGCGTAATTCACGCGTTATAAGCTCTTGACTCAAATCCTGACCCAGGTAAAACCCCCACTTCATCGATTGAATCCTCAGCTGCGCTTTCAGAAGTTAAATCCGCAGCTGCCCTTTCAGAAGTTGACTCCTAAGCTGCCCTTTAAGAAGTTCAATCCTCTGCTGCCTCAGCTGCACTTTCAGAAGTCAAATACTCAGCTGCCACAGGTTACCTTTCAGAAGTGCAATCTCCTACGCTGCCCCTGGGAAGCTCTACTTTCAGTCGTTCCTGTTGTTTTGCATACGCACACTCCTTGACAGTAGTGACTGTTGCATACCTTACCTTCAAAGTACTACTTGCCAGTAGTTCCTTTGCTCCAGTACTAGCTTTTGAGTTGCTTTGCACCTGCCGCTACTTCATGAGGGACTCATGAGTGCCCCCTAAGGAGGGAGCCAAACTTACTTAAGAAATCAATATCTATACTCACTCAACTCGAAATGCCTAAATCACTAAATCTAGACTCAATCAAAGTCAGGAATGCTCCATAGGAACTGACCATGAATGGAAATTCTACTCCAACAGCTGTAACTTCTGTAACTTCCTCCTTCGGTTCCCTTTACTTGATATCGTATTTCTTGACTTGCATCTGTTCCTTACTCCTTTCCAGCACCCTCTTTACTTGCATCTGTTGTTTACTCTAGATACCTTACTCTTTTCGAGTCGTTCGGTTCCCTTCTTCTCACTCGATACCTTTCGAAGTCCTTTGTTTGGATCTGAAGTCAAACCCTGAAATCTATCAATCTACTGGAATCCTAATTCCAGGATACAACTATATTTATATATGTTCTTTTTCAATTCAATGAAATTCTACTTCAACTCCTAACTCATCAACAGTAGATGCCCTATCCCCTCCTCCTTTCGATTTCTCGATACCTGTTCGCTCTCTATTCAAAACTACGAAAGAACCAACCGCAGCCCATTCCTTACCTACGCTGCCTTACCTTTCCGTTCGATATAAAGAAAGACTACGAAGGATCCTCTGGTCTTCGATTCACTCCTCGTTCCATGGCTCTACCCGCTGCCTTCCCTAACGCGTGAATGGTCAAAGTCAATGGCTGAGCTAGCAACCGGTCTAACATGGAAAGAGTCAATGGTACACCATTGACGACCTGGTGCTAGCTCAGCCATTTACTCTTTCCATTGTAGACCTGCTGTTTGATGGCCATGAACTTACCCATTCGTTGCTGCTGTCGTTCGCTCTGACCTAGACCAACCCTTCCATACGACTTAATTCAATCTCTACTCA